>JAQFXP010003379.1:0-12647 GCA_034693685.1 Belba bartosi | reverse complement strand
CGAAATGGATTTTGACCATTTGCATATAAATTTTTTACCAAATGGATATTGGCGAAATGGATTTTGGCCATGTGGAGAGCAAGGACTAAATACGGTAATATCGGATATGTTACTGCCAAACACCGGAATGTCGAATAAGGCACTGTCTGATTGGATCTGATATGTTAGGGAATAATTGATTAATTTACAGTTCTTAGCCTTACTGTCGAACAATCAGCTAATAATTTAAAAAAAGATAAAGCAGTTAAAATATTAAAATTAAGTAGGCGCAATTTTTGATTTTAATATAAACGACTGTTATATTAAACTCATTATATTGGTTTATATCGATTTGAGCGAAATCCATTTTGAGCGTATGAACTTTGAGCGAAAATTATTTTAATAACAAAATAAATAATAAAAGTAATTTATTCTATTGAGTATATTTGTTTAATGTAAAATTAACTTTTTTTAATAAATGCACAAAAATTTATTTTACAAAAAATTAATAAATATACAAATGTAAAATAAATAAAAAATTAAAATTATAAAATTAATCAGTTAAATAAAAAACTGATTGAGTCTAAAAATTTATTAATTGTAATAAAGAAAACAGTCTTAATATCAAATCTAGTTGTGACTTTTACTATCTAAAAACTGCATAAATGTATTCTTATGTTAATAAAATGTTGGCTAGTATGTCTTCTGTTAAATCAAATTAAATTAAATTTATCTAATTTTAATTTAAACATTTATTAATATAAGTAAAAATAAAATTTATAATCAATAAATATGTATTAATAAAACAAAAATAGTAATGTTACATTCATAGTTAATTATTTACATTTAAGTATAATCTTATATTGACAAAGAACCTAGTTTAATTTTGTTTAAATTTTTGTTTATATTTGTGTTACGAAACGATGGATTAAATTACAAATGGAATAGATTTAGAAATGCTTTTAAGATATTATATAATTTATTTTCTTTTTGAATTTAAACTATTTTTTTATTCGATTGCTTTTAGACAACTGTAAGAATAATAGAAAATAAAAATAATGACAAATTTATTTTTAAAATAAATTAAATTAGCTAGTTTTAAAAAATTATATAAATATTTATATTTAAATTATTTATTAAAATAAAATTTAAAATATTTAATAATTAATAGTTTTTTGTTTAAAATATTAAATAAATATTGCAATGTTAAATATTTTACTAAAATATATTTTAATTTTTAAATAATTTTATTATTTTTAAATAAATTTTTAAAAATTTTAATAAAGTTTTTTTAAAAACAGAATAAATTCAATATAAAATTTTAATTTATTACCAATTTTTTTAATACTAAACAGATTACATAAGAATATATAAATAAATAACATAAAATTTCAAAATATACTTGATGACTTTACTTAAACCCATAATGGATCTATTTTTGGCCGCATTATATTTGTCAATAAATTAAAGTTATATAATCCTAAAATATATTTATTTTAAAAATATATTTTTCAATTAATCAAGATTAGACTTTTATGATTTATAGACTAACAAAAAAAAACTTTTGTAATAAATAATTTAATTAAATTTTTTTATTTAATAGTTTGAAAATAATTTTAAAAATAAAATGATTGAAAAAATAAATGCAAAATATATTTGGATATAGAATAAGAGTTTATATATATATATATATATATATTAATATATTTCTTTTACGTGATATGCATTGTTTGTATTGCAGGTATTGTTGTGTTTGGTTATCATCATTATGTGCAACACGTATTGGCTTAATGTATGTCAAATATTATATATTCGGCTATTGTTTTATGACAGCATTGAATAAATCTGAGACATTGAATATACAATATGTCTGATAATTTATCTCTACTGTACATACATTTATTTATTATAATTTACAGAAATTTGTAGTCAGTTTAGATAGGAAAAAGACCAGATACTATTTAAGTCTATTTATATTAAATGTATTTTGTTTATGCAAAATTTTGATTCTGTTATTTTTAGATTTCTTTATTTAAAAGTGCTTGCTATTTTATTTGATTTAGCTTTTAAACAAGCTATAATAATTAAGATAAGATTTTTAAAAATAACATTTAAAATAGTAATAATTTAGTTTTAACTGAAGTATTTATTGTATAATGACTATGTCAGTTTTTACATAAATTTATTAAATAGTTAAATTGATTAATTATTTGCATCAGCAATGATGATTATAATTAATATTAAAATTTGTCATTACTTTACCAAGAATCAATTAAATACTTTATGCAAATTTAATTGTTACGTGAAACAAATCATAAAATTTATTGTAAGTTAATTACTAATTAATGAAAATACTGTTGAATGTAATTGATGTCAAAAGTCAATAATTGATGTCAAGACTTTGTTGTTGCTGAACAAAAAAGTCAGGTCTTTGGAAAATTAGCTGGTATATCCACACTGAATAGAAAGCATTTGTGTTCGATAAGTTACAAATAAGTACAGTCTATTTCATATTTATGTGACCAAAATCGATGTAGTAGAAATAGTAGCACTTCAAACCAAAAACACTTATATATATAAATAATTATTTTTAGATTTATAATATAAACTAAAAACTTTAAATTTTAATTTTTTATTAATTTTTAAATAATGATATTAGCTTGAAAGTAAAATCATATAAAATTATTTATTTATGTAAATATTTTAGTAAACAGTTTTTTATTTAAAAAAAACAATAAAATTGTTGTGGTTACAAATATATTTAAAAAATAATATTTTATTTAATATAATTTTTAATATTTAATTTTAATCCTTGGTAAAAAATTTAATCATTTAATCATTAATAATCAATAAATTTTCATTAAAATATTAATTTTGTACTACTTGTAAATGCGATTTTAGTTTTACGGTAACTACAATCAAGCAATTAAACCAGGAATTGAAAAGGTCGGTCGATTTAGGGCAGAGATCGAGAAGAGGGGAAATCAGGCAAAAATCCCTCCTAATTTTGAAAATTTGGATTTATCCCCCCTAGCATTTGGTCCGAGAAAAGGTATCCTCCTTAACGTTTTGCCGGCCGCCGAAGGCGGTCGGTAAATTTTTTGAGTTTTTTGCACAAAATTAGGAAATTTTCCTTAAATTGGTGCTAAATCCAGTTAATTTAACTAAATTTAGTTTAAATTCAGTTTAAATCCAGTTAAATTAGGCAGAATTTCATCATAAATATATAGGTTTTTTGAGCGTTTTTGGAAAAATCCCCTCCCTCATTCCCCCTTAGGTTTTTGGGCAAAATATTGAGAAAAATCCCTCTCCTGATCCCTCCCTGAATCGGCCGACCTTCTCGATCTCTGATTTAGGGGAATATCAGAGAAGGGATTTTTTAAAAAACGCTTAAACCCCCATATATTTGGGATAAAATTTTATCCAATTTAACTAAATTTAAACTAATTTTAGTTAATTTAACTTGATTTAAACCGGATTACACAACAATTAAGGGAAAATTTTCCAATTTTAGTCAAAAAACACAAACAGTAGTATTTTTTCGCGGACCAAAAGTTAAGGAGATAAATTTCAATTTTTAAAATCAGTGGGATATTTGACTAATTTTCTCTTCACAATACCTAAATTAAATTTACAAATTAAAATATAAAGATTTAAGACTTTAAATTGATATATAACTTGCTAAATGATAAAAATAACTATTTTATAAATTATAAAAGTTTTAATAATTTTAATCACAGAATGAGAAAGTTTTACTGTTTATTAAATATGTTACTTTTAGTGGGTTTTATCTTTTATAATCTTTGAAATTTGTTTGCTGTTTTTAAAACAATTGAAGCAATTAATGACTAAATATATTTTTAATCACGCCCGGGGATTTTCTTCTTACACAACCGGGGATTTCATCTCAAGCAGGTATCTTCACTTGCACCGTGAGGTATGGTAACTCTGAATAGTAGTCATAGTTTTAAGAGCACACACCTGAACGTAGATTATGTTTAAACCGCTTGTACATTACCAATAAACGGCCCTTGATCGTTTTGCATCCCACAAGCTTTATCAAATTTTTTTTAATGATCAGCCCAAGGGTTCAAACCTACTACCAGTTAATTGCGTTAGTAATTACAGTCCAGCGACTTGACCACTGCCTGACGAAGGCTAACTATATTGGTCTTAGGCCCAATTGGGAGAGCTAGCAACCTCTGTTTAATGTTTATACATACAGTAGTAGTATATAAAAATTACTTGTCTTTTGGTCCGAAAATTACTTTTTTAAATTCTATTATCTAAAATTAAGCTTTTAGTTATTTTTAAAAGTTTTTACCATGCCAATAAACAATAAAAGTTAAAATTTAATTTAACATCAAAAAACTGCTAAACACTCCAATTGCGGCTAAACAAATATAGTTAAGATTTAATTACTTTAAATGCTGCAAAACAGTAATCAAACACCCTATATACACCCACTCATTGTAAATTTGGTTATATTTTTATTAAATTTACACAGGTGTTTTTAAATTTTGTTTTAAAGTAAAAAAAGTTGAGATTTTGATAAAATCTTAGTTTTAAAATAATATTTTTGTTTACTGAATCATTGTTACGGTTTGTTTTTGTATTTATTGTTCAAATAATAGAAAATAAAAATATATTTGAAAAGTAATTCTTAAAAATAGTTTAATTGTTTGTATAATAAAAACAATTGAAAATATTTTTAAAATTAAATAAATAGTAAGTAAAACAAAAAGTAGAAATTTTTAATGTTGATCAGCCTTCCATTGGGATAGAGATTATAATATGAGAGAGCTCTCACTGGTATCTTTGGTCATATGACATGGTGTTTGTGTGATATCCTTTCCTGATTATTTTCTTATTAAATTTTGAATTATTTCGCTTATTAAAATAATAAGGAAAAGTGGAAACACATAGCTCATTTTTTGCTTTCACTTTAATCTCATGGGCAAATGAAAGCTGATGTTCATACAAACAAAAATTAACACGTGCACATAACCTATTTAATGTTTAACCTGAAAATGATAGAAATTCTTGTATTAAAAAAATATTTTTTTAAACTCGTTAAAAATATTAAATTTATTGTTTTTATCAAACAAGCTTGAAATTTTTTTTGTTATTGATTATTAAAAAGCAAAACAAAAATTGTTTGGTCATCTTATTTGTCCAATTTTAATCTATGTAACTTTTTTAAGTGGGTTTAAATGTATTAAAAAAATTCCAAAACTATAGCTGTATTGCATTCTAGAATATTTAATATTTTAGACAGCAACAAAATTATTATTAATATCTTAAATTTTGTTAACGAATTAATTAATTAAACCACAAATTACTTAACAAACTTTATTTTTTTTAATATCTAAAAATTATTTATTAACGTTAAATTATAAAAAAAGTAATTTTAAATTATTTATGTTTAAAAAACTAAAACTACTTTGAAATCTCTATTGTATTAACACAAAGAGCTTAAAATTTTTTATTTTCAAAATAACATGTCTGTTTTATTGTTATAAATGATTAAATTCATTAACTTTTTATTGTTTATATTTTGTGCTATAAACAAAAGTCTTGTTATACTTACTGTTATTGTTTGTATACAAAACATTGAAAACTATTTTTCAAAATAAAAATAAATTTTTTATTTAGTGTTGGCCAAGGGTTGTCATATTTGAAATACTCATTGACTTTGAAAATTTGGTAAATATCCTGCTGAGTTTTGAACAAAAAATAGACATTTATTCATATGTTTTATCATCCACCTTTAGCGGTTTGCAAAAGTTTTAATTATTTTTTAATAATCTGGTATTCCATCCAGTTTAAATTTAGTTAAATTAATTAGATTTATGCTAATTTAAGTTTATATTTGATATTATTGCAAAAATTTAAAAATAATACCTGTTATTTTACTTTTCTCTATACCGTTTTTGAGATTTTGAAAATTTTTATTTTACCCCTACCTATATCCTCTAGCCTTGACTAACCTTGATCAACTGTTTTCATTGATGTAAATATTTTAAACAATCTATCTCTGTAAAATATTTTTGATTTAAACATCAGTCTATAAGCAATTTTTTTATTGCTTAGAAAATAAATTTCATTTTTTTTCTCAAGAAATAACTATTTGAATTCAGATTAAAAAATAATGTCTAAATCTAGACCGTATTCTAAAGCAACAGAA
Source organism: Belba bartosi (assembly GCA_034693685.1). Lineage (NCBI taxonomy): Eukaryota > Metazoa > Arthropoda > Arachnida > Sarcoptiformes > Damaeidae > Belba > Belba bartosi. Next base: position 6,481 of record JAQFXP010003379.1, on the reverse strand, counting down.
CATAAAAAAATTATTCTTTAAACATATACTAAGATATGGTGTAAAAGCGGATCGAAAAATAAAAATAACAATTCCTTAAAGAATTATCGTCTGATTTATGATAGAAATCATAGGCTGAACAGACCATTAATTATAACAATACTCGTGAGACTAAGTCTAAAAAACTAAAACATTGAAATCGTTATAATAATGATCTGTAAATTTTGGCAAACTGTTTTTTTATTCGATTTATTTAATTGGAGAATAATGTGTTTTATTTTTTTTTCTGTTGCTGTGATTTATGGCTTTTTATGTAAAGTATTGTTGAGTTTATTGACTTTTTGTTTTTTGTTTAAATTTGAATTTTTATGTCTACTTTAAATTTGTTTTTAGGTTTTTTAGAATCTAATTAGGTAAATGATTTATCAAGGTTAGTTAAATGATAAACTTGAAACAAATTTAGTCTTACTGTTTTTAGCTAGAATTTTTTCCGGTTAATTGAAACAGCTTGTTTATTAAAAATAAATTTTTAAAAGTAATTTATTTTAAATTTATTTTAATGATTACAATAATATCAATAATTGCCAATAACTTATTGATAAATAATTTTTATTAAAATTTTGCTTGTTTAATTAGATACAGATATAATAGTGTCATCTTGTGTTCGATTAACCTGTTTATAGAGAGTAACCAGTTGCATTTATCGTTTGAGTAATTGTTGCAGGCTTGTTTGTAAAATTATAGTGACTTACATCGATAGGAGTCAAATCGTCATTGATTTGATTGTTGGTTTGATTGTTAGAATTATGCAACAAATCCATTAAATATTTAAGTCGTTTTTCCTTAACAGCTCTAAACCAGGTATTCCTGTTTCCCAAATCTGTTTGAATTATCGCTATTTCTCTACGTATGGACTCTTCGCTCAGCGGATTTGTGCCAACTATTTGTCGGTAAATGTGTTTTAGATAATAGTTTTTAACAATTATATAAAAGCTCAATTAAAAACTTATACTTACTTTTATTAATCCTTCTAGTTAAATCTAAATCTGTTTTTGGAATATTTATTTATATTTATATATTTTAAAATAATTGTTTAAGTAGATAAAATTTAAAGTACGTCTCGGTAGGCAAATATCTACCAAAAATCTATTATTGTATATTATTAATTAAATCTATGGCTTCATCGTAACAGGTTATCTTCAAGGTAAATTTACCAAAGTTTTGGTTTATATATTTTTAAAATAAAGAATACAGCTTACACTTATTTAGAATTTAGACTATAATTTATGAGAATATATATAGTTTGCACTGATCACTACATTATTCTATTTTTCTCAAACTTATATTTATTTTTAATTTTTTTAAATTACAAATTAAAAATTTATTAAAAATTTATACATGAAAAATATTTTATTTAATTACTAAAATACCGGTGCTAGAATTGGTAGAATTATCGCCTGTGCCAAACCATCTGTTGGCTGTATTAATGCCGAATCTAAACCATTGACCGGCCGTTTCGATGCCTAAGTTAAACGCATTCGTCGCTGTATTTAGTACTAAATTGAAAAATTATTGTTTATTGAACACAATTATAACTTTTAATCAAAAATTTTTATTTTTTTTATAACAATTTAACATAATTATTTTTATAAAATGTTAATTTACCTTGATCAAGCCAATTAGCTCTTGTTTCTGGTTTTAAGCCATCAATAACAGTGCCATTAGTAGTACTATTAGTACTGTTTGTAATTTGTGCTCTACTTATTGAGATTATTGTTAGTAAAATTATTATTTTCATTTTAACATGTAAAATAATTTTATTTATGCGTTTAATTTAAAAGTTTAAATACATCAGATTGTTTTATTTTCACAAAACTAATACTAATTTCAAAACTAAAATTTTATATAAAAAATTAATTTATTGAACACTTGTTTGTGTTTAACATTTGTTTTTAATTTTATTTTAGTTAAATTCAATGTCAAAATCAAAAATATTTTTACATTCGATTTATATATAAATAAATATTTTTTAAAATAAATAAATATATTGTGCAATTATTCGTATTTTTTATTATTAAATGCAGAGATTTAAAAGTTGGATTCTAAAATCCCATTTATTTTAAAAATTGGCATTTAGCCCCCCCCCTTCTAAAGTTTGGTCTGCGAAAGGTATCCCGTCCCTAAATTTTTAAAATTTTATCTAAATTGGTGTTAACTCCGGTTTACATTTAGTTAATTTAATTTAATATAAATCTAATTAAGTTGTATATAAAATTTAGCGACTTTTAAGATTTTTTAAACCTTTTTCGGAAAAAAAATTTCTCCTTTGATTCCCACCCCTTCCCCTTCCCTAAATAGGCCGATCTTCTCAATCTCTGATTAAATATCATTATTAGTCCGATTAGCTTTAAAACTATGCAATATATCTAACATATCATTCATTTTCTTTTTGATTTCTTTGCGATTATTGATATTATTTTTCAATTCGAGTTCCAATTCTGTCATTTCTTTTCTAACAAACAATTTATTCAGTTCTTGTATTTCAGTTTCGTTTATATTTGACTTTTCTGTTAAGTCTGGTGTTTCTGTTATTTTAGCTTGCTCAGTAATATTTAATAAATTTGTTAAATTTGTATTTAACGTGCTTTTTGTAGTGGCTAATTAAAATAATAATTATTATAAATATAATTATAAAAAGCATGCTAGTTATTTTAGTTATTACCCAAACTAATGCTAAAATATGTTGTCTTGATAGTAGTTGGTAAGAATGTAGTAGTGGTTGTTATGGTTGGTAAATGTTGAACTTTTGATTTGTTTGACTTGATCCAATTTTTACCAGCATTATATATTGATTTAGATTCTTGTTTAACTTTATCTAGAGCTTTTTGGCAAATAAATTATATTTTCGTTTAATTATTTACATATATAACTAACTAAATTAAATAACATTTATTTAATATTTTTAATAATACATAAATTACAAACTTTTATGAAACCCATCAAATATTTTATTAAATATGTCAGCGCTTGCAACGCCATATAAAATAAACATTAAAAATAAAATTTTCATGTTTATTTTGGCTGTTTTAGATAATATTTACTTATTAAATCTTAGTTCTTAACCAAATATGTTTCAAAATTATGACTTTCATTATTTTAAATAAATTTATTTATTTAATCAAATAATTTTTATTAAATTTATTTAAATATTAAATTACAAGAAATGTTTTAATTACTATTTAATATAAAAATTTGTATAAATATTAAATATTTTTAAATGTATTAAGCCAACTTAATCTAAATAAACCTGTCTTGCACATAATTATGTTTAATTAAATTTATTAAAGTATTAATGTTATTTCATATATTAAAATATTTGATCTGACTTAATTTAAATTTATTTAAGCTTTAGAAATATTAATTTTTACTAGAGCAGAAAAAATTTCTTATTTAAAAAAAAATGTGAGAAATTTCTTCCAAATGGGATTTCCATTATATGCTATATGAATGCACAAATAGATATACAACATGTTAACTTTATATTTGCACATAGAAAACCATACAGTAAAGCACATTTATAACAATTTTATTTAACAAATTCTAATTAATAAAAATTTCCATATATTTTAAAGTCAGACAATTTGTTTCACTTTGCAAAAAATTTGATACATTAATCGAATGAGACTTACCGACTGAATAAAAAGCATAATATAGTTTAGATTGTTTGATACATATTGAAGTCGGATATTTATTTTTGTTCAGTACAGTATATGTGGCGAACAAGTGTATGTTTCATAGCTCCCATAGACTTAATGCACAACTTTATGTACAACTTTAAAGTTATCATTCTGTACAATACAAAAGCAATATTTTAGCTACAATCAAATTTATAGCAATATTTATATTTAATAATTGTAAATCTTTATTATAATTATATAAATTAGAAACAAAATAATTTTTAAAACTCTATCTTTTTTTTTAAATATCTGCCATGACAATTTTTAAATTGTTTTATAAACCGAGTAGATCTCTACCACAAAATACAATAATTGAGAAAAAACTTTCTAAAATCGGTTATGAGGAGGAGCTTAGATGCTAACAAAAAGTACGCAGAAAAAGCACAAAGTTATTAAATTCAATGTAGTTTTCGTACTTTTTGTTAGCATCTAAGCCTCTCCTCATAACCGATTTTAGAAAGTTTTTTCTCAATTGGTCGGCCCAAATGCACAATTGTTATTGCTATATTTATAATTTTTTAAACACTACACAACCAAAATTTTTTTATATTTTATTTTAATATTTTAAATTATATATTTATTTCAAAAATATTACATTTAAATATTTTATTTTGTGTGGGAATCCAATACAATTTTAATAATTCAATAATTTAATAATTTTTAAATTAATAATTATCACATATTTATAATTAAACATTTTATAAATAATGTTATAAAAGATTAAAAATACATACAAAAATATAACTGAGTTGATTTTAAATTCAAAATATTTAGACTTTATTTTATTTCATGCATAATTAATTAAAATAGCCAAAATAATAAACATGTTTTAGCTATACATTTAAGCAGTTTATAAATTATGTCAATTACTTATTAATTACGTTGTGATTCTGTGGGAAGATATAGACTAATGTTTTTATTGTTTTAAATGATAGATTGGCTTGAACTAATTATAGAAATTTAAATTAAATATTTTTAAAACAACCAATAACATTATTTATTTAATTATTTGTAAAATTTCTCAAGAATATAGAAATTTTGCTACTCTATTCATTACAGATTTAACTAAAAACCATCTATTAATAAATAAGTGCGTCATCTCTGACAACTAGAACATTTAACCAGCTTTATTTAATATAAATTGAAATTTTTTAAAAACTGTAAACATTAATTAATTTTAATAGACAGAACATGTTTAAATAACATTTAAATGTTTTGTAATACTAATAAATTTCAGAATATTGTTCTAGAATTACACAAATACATAATGTTGCAATTATAATTTTATTGATATTTTAATTCAACTTTACTATTACTCAAAGATTTATTTATTTTTTAAAATTAGATAGATTAAAATAATTTGTTTAATTTATGCAAATATCAATGTATAAAATAAAATTTATTATAATATTTTATTAAATTAAATGCAAACAATTTTTAATTTAAAATTTAAACAATTACAATAATAATTTTGAAAATATTTCAAATTAACTTTATTGTACAATTGTATTGTTAGTAGAGTTAGTATTAGTAGAGTTAGTAATAGTAGAGTTAGTAATAGTAGAGTTAGTATTAGTAGAGTTAGTATTAGTAGAGTTAGTATTAGTAGAGTTAGTAATAGTAGAGTCAATATCAGTCAAGTTAGCAGTTATGGTTGGATTAGTTATCGTTGAGTTAACGACCGGAATAATGGTTGCATTAGTGGTAACATTGTGTCGATGACCACAACTGAACGGATGTCCAGTAAATATTCGACCGACAAATGAGAGCATGTGTTGCACTAATCGATGAATATCACTGAAAAAGTTGGGAATTCGCTCTTCGGATGTTTGTGCGTTCGACAGACCGACCACTAGTAAGAGTAGCGATAATTTGACAATTAGTTGCATAGCTATTGGAAATTATTTGCTTGAACTTCAAATATTAAAATTTTTTAACTTAACAGATATGATGTGCAGATAAACTTAAATATTAATTATGAGATTTATGTTTTGTATTTATACCTTTCGAAACACTTGTTTGTTTGCGTCAATCGATTAATTTAATTTTAAAATTCAATTTATGACAGAATTTCACAAAATGTTTTTGTTTTAATTGATTAATTGATTTAGTTTGTTTTTTATTTATTCTGCTTGTTTAATTATCTTTTGTTATTTATAAAACTAAATTACTTTAATTATAAAAAATAATTTTTAAAAAAATGTATATTCATTTAAAAACTTAAAATGTCTAAGATGCTTTGAGTTATTAATAATAAAAATAAAGATATTAGAAAAAGTTTAATAAGATAAAAAAAAATCTTCTGATTTTAAAAAATTTAGCGCTAATTTAGAAAAATTTTTCTAATTTTGGCCGAAAAACAAAAATAATTGCAGGCCGTTTTTGGCGGCCGGTAAAAAATCAAGGGACCTTTTCGCGGACCAAATGCTAGGAAAGAGAATGAATCAAAATTTTCAAAATCAGGGGATTTTTGCCTGATTCTTTCTTCACAATCTGTAATTTTACATGTTAAATTATTATTAAAATAAAGTAATAATAATTTTATACGTTTAAACTTTAGCTAGCTACAGATATTATAATATTAGAATTATAAAATTTATTATTTGCTATATTTAAATTTTTAAAATTTAAGTTATTTTCAAATAGATTAAATTTTACCAGAGATCGATAAGGAGGGGATCAGGCAAAATTTTTAGGTTTTTTGCCCTAAATTAGGAAATTTTCCCTAAATTGGTGCTAAATCCGGTTTAAATCCAGTTAATTTA
>JAQFXP010003378.1:0-12652 GCA_034693685.1 Belba bartosi | reverse complement strand
TTAATGTCGAATATGCTAATGTCGAATATGCTAATGTCAAATATGTTAATGTCGAATATGCTAATGTCGAATATGTTAATGTCAAATATGTTAATGTCGAATATTTTAATGTCGAATATGTTAATGTCAAATATGCTAATGTCAAATATGTTAATGTCAAATATGTTAATGTCGAAAATGTTAATGTCGAAATAATAATGTCAATTATGACTATGTCGAATATGACAATTTCGAAAATTACAATGCCGAAGCCACAAAAATATTTTTTAAAATACCTTAACTCATCTTCGACATTGTCATATTTGACATTGACATTTTCGATATTAACATATTCGACAGCATATTCGACATTGTCATATTCGACATTATTATTTCGACATTAACATATTCGAAATTAACGTATTCGACATTGTCATATTCGACATTGTCATATTTAACATTAGCATATTCGACATTAACATATTTGACATTGTCATATTCGACATTAACTTATTCGACATTAGCATATTCGACATTAGCATATTCGACATTGTCATATTCGATTTTAGCATATTTGACATTAGCATATTCGACATTGTCATATTCGACATTAGCATATTCGACATTGTTATTTCGACATTAGCATATTCGAAATTAGCATATTCGACATTGTCATATTCGACTTTAGCATATTCGACATTAGCATATTCGACATTAGCATATTCGACATTAGAATATTCAACATTAGCATATTCGACTTTAGCATATTTGACATTGTCATATTCGACATTAGCATATTCGACAGTAGCATATTCGACATTGTCATTTTGATATTGTTATTTTCAGAAAAATCAAATTTATATTTAAATTTTTCATTAATTTTTGTTTATGTCTAGTTAGTATTGTAGACCTTTCACATTGTGAAATAAATATAAATCGTTTATTTATTGAGAGTATATTTATCACTTAAAGAAAGGTCTTGGCTAACAGATAAAAGGACGCTAAAAATTTTAGGTAAAATTGATTTAGCATCGTTTAGTTGTATAACTATTAGCGGATATAATTTATGTTATACAATAAATCCAACTTTAAAACAAACCGTAAGCGCATGTACTCAAAGCTTTTGGGATTGAAATCTAGAATTTGTGCGCGAGCATTGTGTGTTTGAATTATCAATTAAAGAATAATATAAACCGATTCAAATGACAGACGATACCTGAATATTACATAAAGAATTAATTTCTAATTATAATAAAATTTGCATTTAAAAAAACGCGATATCAAAGTCAAACATTTTCTCAAACTGGTCAAAAGAGGTCAAATTAGACTCTGGGTGTCTGTTAAAAGCCAACAAATACACACTTTATAAACCGCTTAAATACAGAGACCGTCGTCTGGATTTAATTAAAAATTCAATTATTCCTTCAATTTTTGATAAGAAATTTGATAATATAGATTTTAGTACTGATAATACATTTACATTAAAAACTAATGAAATACCACACTTAATTAAAAGATTAGATGTTAACAAAAATTTACGTTTAGATTCAAGGGCAACTAACTTGTCATTAAATACTTTCTTTAATAATGATTATGACATTTTAGAAAGACTCTTAACTATAGAAAGACAGACACAACATTTACACAATATAATTACATGACAAAGAATTTTAAATTCAGTTACAAAATTATTTTTATTTATAACATTTATTAATATATCTTTGTTTTTAATAAGATTTTGTAATAATATTATGGGCATAAATGTTATTATTCTTACACAAAATGATCAGATTTTAGCTCAAAAGTTATATTTAAATATTGATATAACCTATTGAAATACAGTAGTTTTAGACTCTTATAATTTTATTATTAATTTTTCACTTGTTTTTTTGGGGCAATATAGTGTAAATTATTACAATTAATATTGCCAAAAAAAATAAGTAAAAACTTAATAATAAGATTAAGAGGGTCTAAAACTACTTAACTGTAATAATTTACACTATATCACACGAATCATTTTGGTTTATATGATAATCCACTTGACACTTCTAACAATTATTTAATTTTAACTTTCAATTTTACAACAAAAATTTGGTTTAAATCTTATATTAGATTAGTTCAAAACCAAATTCCTGTTGATTGCTTTAAAAGCGCTTTGGAATTTGGTATAATTAGTTTGATTGGTCAGTCGAATTTGTAAAAAACTGTAAAGAAAGTTGATTCTGTTATATTTCGGACGCTATCACCTGTACGGCTATCGGTTAATATGATGTTTGGATTGACAAATTTAAGAAATCAGATCATTGAAATTTTTTTAAATTCAATTAACTGTTTTGAAGATGACATTTCAGAAGGTCTAGGTTTGGAAAATTTATATGGAATTTGTATTGTTAATGTTTTGCAAAATTACAAAATTTGCTACACGAGAAAGAATTCAAGTGCACCAATTGATAGTTAACCGTATTAAATATATTATTAATATTTTAATCTATTTTTATTTTATATTATTATCAATTACATAATTTCTAAAATTTTAAAATTATATTATATTACAAAACAATGTTGTAAAAGACTATTATTTCAAAATATAGTTTAAAATATATATAAAAATTAGCAAAATTGTAAAAGAGATTATAGGGGAAAAAAGTGTTAAGATGCTAAAAATTAACAAGATAAATGGTTAAATTAATTTGAAATAATATTGTTATATTTTTATTAATTATGTTATACTTTTTATTAATATTTAACTACTAAACGGCACATATATATTCAATATATATTATAAAACTTATAATTATATAATAAAAATTATTACTAAAATAAGAATTAGAATGAGTTTTACGTTTGAATTAACTGAATGTAAGAAAAGATTTGATAGTAATTATAATTAATATCTAATTATTTTATGAAATAAATAAATATTTGTTAACGTTTAAAGTTTTTTTGAATAAAAAAATAATTATAAAACAATTTATATTTTGTCAATTAATTTAAATAATATAAAATATTAATTTTTACCCCTTTAATTTTAAAAGTGCTTATAAAATTTTTATAAATATTTTTTATATAAAATAATTTTCTTGGTGGTTTGTTCTTTATATTAAGCAATTTTATATTCTCCAAATCAACGTAACAATTTATATTAATAGAGAATTCGATACTTTTTAAGTTTTTGAATTATTATTATAATTAACTTTTGTTTAATTATTAATTAATTTTAGATACAAATACTATATACTTCTATATCCTTATGTTAATGGATTTATATTTAAATTGTATCTAATGTTAAATCTAAATTAATTTAATTATAATTAATACTGTGACTAACTCTATGACTCTAACTCCATGACTCTAACTATGACTTTAACTCCATGACTCTAACTCTATGACTTTATGACTATGACTATGCATTTTCTGCATTCCTATTATGCCGCACCCCTCTACTCTAAAGCCTATAATGTGCTCTTATGCATTGATTTGTATTCTTTCGTTTTGCCTTAACTTCAATTCGTTTTCAAGCCTCAAAATGTTCAAAAATAGTGTTTTCTGTACTTAAATTTCAATAAAGTGTTATTTTTATGTTATGTATAATGTGCATTGATTCTAATGTATAACCACTTCATGTTTAATCATTTTACGGCAAACTCCCAATAATCGTTCAACTAATATTGTGACGACTCAATTCCACTTATTGCCGTTTGCGCGACATATGATTATCTTTTTCGATGTCAACCAACAAATGATCTGTCTTTAGTCACACGGTATGACTTCCGGTCTGACATAACTAATTTCACTTTTTTATGCCGTAGATCTGAAGCGTTTGTACTGATTGTTGACTCCACTTATCCATTTCTGCACCGCTGACTATCGAATAACCTTAGTAGTATCGAGTAACACCCGAATAACCTTGCGGTCACATTTTTGGCAAAGTCGGTCCTTCTCGTGAATAACTTTCAGCTATCGTTTCTCATCAACATTTTCAGCAGTAACTGCCCAAAACCTAGTTTTGGTTACCGGCACGTAAAACAAAGTTTTACGGCTACCATCGTTTTTACACTTTTTTTACTTTTACATCATCAACAATAGCGGCCGCCCAAAACCTAGTTTTGGACTTCGGCAGGTATAACCTAGTTCTATCGCTATTCATCGCTTCTTCATCATAAATAGCCGTTGTCCCAAAACCTAGTTTTGGCAACAGCTGGTGGTACTTAGTGCCACTGCTATCCAACACCAGCCGCCGTTGGAGTGACCTAGTCACAACCCCCAACAAGTAGCATCTATTGCTGCCAACAAATCACCAATTTGTTCAACAATAATCAACACAAATTAACACTAAATTACCGACAACACGGCTTAACGTTTTTGGCAGCTTGCAAAGCGCAAAGAAATTCGTCAACTACGCGAAGCACAGCGGGCAAGTAACAACTATTTTTAGTATTATTACGGCACTGCGTATACAAATTACTCCGGCCGTCCGTTAAACTTACTTCCGGCTAATTTCTTTGCCGAACCGCTTGCGTACGTAAACTCACCTCATGGTTTACCTGTGTACATCGTGGCGCAAGTTTATCCTGCAATTGCATTACCGTTATTTCCGCTTGTACAGCAACAGCCCGCGCAACCTTTTGCAATGGCATATTGAAAATTTGCTAAATTTATTGGCGATGGCAAAATAAGAATTGATGCATTTCTTAATGTGTTTGAAACGTTATTTACCGCTTTAAATGACGTGCAAAAAATTACTAAATTAATTAACTATCTAAAAGAAAAAACAATTATCTTTTATGCCTCAGATGTATTACCTGTACAACATTTGCTCTGGGACGACGCGCGAGTTTGCTCTGAGAATCAATTTAATCATAGCGATTTACCACCAATGACCGCTGCCTTTCTCCGCCACTTATGTAAGACAGAATCAATAAAAGATTACTACGACGACAAATGCCAAAATTTGCGTCGCGCTTGCATACCTGAAGATCAACTCGAATCAATCCCTAACGAGGGTTTGCCTGAGTCATACCGTCCTCATTTCCACGGTTGCCGCTTTTCGACCTTGGGGGAATGGCTACGTTTAGCACAAGACATTAAATCAAATATGTAAGCTAAACCCTATCACAAGAAACCAATTAATTCTTTTCATTGCCAAGCCACAATCAAACATTGTGACGCAGTTGGCACTTCAAAGCAAAACTTAGAAATCAAATTCCCAAACAAAAAGAAACCATTTACTCCTTGACAGATCTGTATTGAAATTGGTCAAATCAATTATCATTGGCACCGTAAATGCCCTAACAAAAGCAATACTGAACATAGATCACAGATAGTAACTTCGCAAACAAAAATTTCTTTTACATAAACAAACAATATGTTGAAGTAATCAGGAGTTGCCGTACCAGCAGTCGGCAACTTCATGACAATCCCAGCTCTTATCGGCAAATGGGATCTTGTAGTTGTTGTTGACACCGCTTTAACAACCAACATAATGCCTTAACATGTTGCCCGTTTGCTCAAACTGAAGATTAACAAAATCGATATAACCGAACTTGAAATGGCCAGAGGAAAAGTTAAAACTGTTGGCACTGTTAATTTCAAATTAACTATTATATCTATAACCAAGTCAATCGAAACACAGGTTTTGATAGACTTTTCGTTCACTTTTTTTCTTGTTCTTTATACCAAATGATTATTGACATTGAACGTTAAAATGTCAATTTCAATACAGATACTGTGTTAAAACAAAAAGCACTTGACACTGATGCTACTGCTGAGGCTATCCCGGCGCCTTCTTCATTAACAATCCTAACACAAACGCCAACTACAGTTTCAAATGCCAATCAAATTCAAATTGTCCTATAACAGTACGACACATTGTTTGCAAAAATCTCAACCGATTTGAGCCGCATTACAATTAAAACGCATAGAATTCTTTCAATAGACGACATCCCGACAGCACAACGACAGTGTCGTCAATCATTCCGCGATGTTAAAAAGACATTTTGGAAAATAACGGAGCTGTTAGATAAAGGTTTGATACAAAAATCTGTATCGCCTTACGCAGCGCCAATTACTCTCTCCGATAAAAAAGACGAAACGAAACGTCTGTGCATTTACTATCGTCAACTTAATAAAAAAAACTATTGCCGACAAACAACCACTTCCGTATATACATGAAGTAATCGATCGATTTCCAGGCTGCAAGTATTTTTCAAAATTTGATTTTGCATCTGGTTATTGGCAAATAACAGTACAACCAGATGACATTTAAAAAACAGCTTTTGTAACACCGGACGGTCACTTCGAATGGCTAGTACTGTTATTTGAATTAAAGAACGCACCTGCAACATTTCAAAGAGTTAGTCGCAAAATACTTGGCGATTTTATAAACAACGGTGTACTCAGCTACCTTGATAATAATATTGTTTAAGCAAAGATAATGTAAACATAATGTCATTTTTCGCAATGTTTTCAGCCGACTTTCCGCTTGAGGTTTGACTCAAACAAGAAAAATGTGAATTTGCCAAACCTTCTATTGAGTTCTTGGGTCACATTATCTCAAACGATGAGATACGCCCGCCGCCGTTTAAAATTAAAGCAGTTGTTAATTTCCCGCAACCTCGTACAGTAAACAAAGTTTAGCAATTTCACGGCTTAGCAAATTTTTTGCGCGAATACATACTAGAATTTTTTACAATTGCCGAACCAATAACTCAATTGACAAAAAAGAAAACAAAGTTTATATAGAGACCAGAACAAGAACAAGCGTTTGAAAAATTAAAAACAAATATGTCTACCGAACCTTTTCGCCACATATTTAACCTTGTATTACTAATTTAGTTACATACAGACGCTACTACTTTGGCATTGGAACAATACTCATACAAGACAAACATCCTGTTGGGTATTAATCTCGTAAACTATGCGACGCCGAAACTTGCTACACACCAACAGAACTCAAATGTCTAGCACTGATTAACGCAATTAAATATTTTCGCATATATTTTGATAGCACCAAATTTACTGTTATTACTGACTAATCAGCTCTCAAGTGGTTACTTAATTTTAAAAACTCAAAACGCCGACTATACTACTAGTCAGAAAAACATTTGAAGTGATACACCGACCAGGTTAACAAATGGCGCTAGTAAATGCATTATTTCAAGTTCCTGTTGCGATGCTATTTGATGCAAACACATTTATGAACGCTCAACAACAAACACCAACTTCACACAGTAATTCTATAACTACAGACCACGACGGTCTTAAACAAATCAAAAACTACGGTCGATATCGCATTATCATACCGCACTTTTAAAACAAATGTTCTTTACAATGGACACGACAAATCCGGACACGCAAGAATTTGCAAAACACAATCACAAATTTCTAAAAATTACTGGTGCCCTCGAATGAGAATTAATATTAAACTTTATGTTTAGTCATGCTACACATGCCAGTTAGTCAAACCAGCAACGCATCCGACATTTGGACAATTACAACCTTTGCCTACTACCGCCGAGTAAATAGATTTGATATCAATGGATACAGTTATCATAGGATCATCCGCTCGTAAAACCAAAACAAAGAACATCCAAGTCGTATTGAATTATAACATTTGATTTGTATGGACAAAAGCAACCCCGACTAATACAGCTTAAGTTGCAATCTCAATTCTTGACGAATTATTCAAAACCGCCGGTTCAGTTAAACAAATTCTAACAGATAACGCAATTAATTTCCGTTCAAAATAACTCCAACGATTTATGAAACAACATAAGTGTGCTCGTTCATTTACGACCACTTATCATCCACAGACCAATGGCGCAAACAAAAAGGTTAACGACACCATCGTTAGAGGTATTCGACTCAAAATAATAGACAATCCTTGTCTAGCCTGGTCGACTGTTTTAAAATGTATTGTTAACAATTATAACAATACTCTCAATGACACTACGAGGTTTACACCCGCTTATCTAATGTTTGGTCGCAATCGACTAAACACCAATTCACCTCCAGTCAACGAAACTCGTATACTCCCTCAGGAAAAATCAGACGCTTTCAAATTAAAAAAAAATAACCTACGACAAAGTTCATTGTCCTTTAACACTTCAAGTTGGCGATCTCGTAAAGAAACAAATCTTTGCAAACCGACCAGATGTAAATAACTAACTCCTAAATACAAAGCCGTCTTTGAGGTTATTGAAATTTGCAGACCTGTTGACGCTTTAATCACTAAACAAAAACAACAGACTCAAACGCCGTTTTTGGTCCACGTGTCTCAACTAAAAACCTATTACACACGGGCCCGAGTTTTTCTCGATCCCGGGGAGTGAAAAGGAATTCGATATATTTTAAGTTTTAAAATTATTATTATAATTAACTTTTGTCTAATTATTAATTGATTTTAGATACAAATACTAATTACTTCTATATCCTTATGTTAATGGATTATTATTTAAATTGTATCTTCTGTTAAATCTAAATTAACTTAATTAAGATTAATACTGTGACTAACTCTATGACTCTAATTATGACTCTATCTCCATGACTATAACTCTATGACTCTAACTCTATGACTCTAACTCTATGACTTTATGACTATGCATTCTCTGCATTCCTATTATGCCGCACTACTCTACTCTAAAGCCTATAATGTGCTTTTATGCATTGATTTAAATGCTTTCGCTTTGCCTAATCATCACTTTGTTTTCAAGCTTCAAACTTTTTAAATGTAGTGTTTTCTGTACTTAACTTTCAATAAAATGTTATTATTATGTCATATGTTGTGTGCATTGATTCTAATGTATGACCACTTCATATCTAATCATTTTACGGCAAACTCCCAATAATCGTTTAACTAATATTGTAACGACTCATTTTTACTTATTGCCGTTCGCCCGACTTATGGTTATTTTTTTATGTCAACCAACAACTGATCCGTCTTTAGTCACATGGTATGACTTTCGGTCCGACATAACTAATTTCACTTCTTTAAGCCGTAGATCTAAAGCGTTTGTACTGATTGCTGATTCCACTTATCCAATTCTGCACCGCTGATTATCAACCGGTTAACACCCGAATAGTCTTGCGGTCACAATATTAAAGTTTTATTTATTAATAAGAGAATTTTATTTTAATTATAATTTGTATTGTAAATGTGAAGCCGAGTGTTGGATTTAATAGATACATATGTTCTGGATTATGTGCACAAGGAGGTTTGGTAGCCTCTCCTTAAACCACTCAATTATTTATTAGTTTCATATGTATGGACGACTTAACACACATTTGGATTATTTTTGCTGCACGTCGTCCCCGCATATAACAGTATAATAAAATAAATGTAGATTCGGATATTTTAAAATTTTTTTTTTATTAAAATAATTTAAATAAATGTTAAAATTAATATAAAAAATATTAATATAAAAAATACTAATGTTAAAAATATTTAAAACAGCCAATCAAAATTTTTAAGTATATATAACAAACAAAACATTGCTGCAGACACTATATACTACCATGTTATTTTCAATTCCAGATCCTGAGCTTATTTTTAAAAAAAAACTTATTTTGAATTTAATTAATAAATAAATTCGTAAAACGGGTATAAATTTATGATTACGCATTGAATAAACAAATAAACGATTAAATAATTTATTTAATTTATTTGTTTTATAATTGACTGACGAAACCGTTAATATAATAAATAATAAAACTGACAATAAAACACTAAAAAAATAAATGAACATAAATTTAACAAGCATATTTGAAGATACAAATAACAGAGTAAACAGTATTAATATAAAACCATTTCCAATTTTAAACCAAAATAAAAATAATATTATATTTAGTTATAACCAAAAAGTGGTATTATATTCATTTATTTCTCTATAAATCAAATCATTTGAATAAAAAAATCTTAAGTTATAATTAATATTTTTATATAAAAATAAATTGATTTTAATTTAATTTTTAAATAATAAATAAAAATATATTAATTGATAATCAATTATATTAAATGAGTGATACAGGAATATTTAATTCAATATTGTATTAGAAATATCAAGAACAATTATATCAAATAAAGTGCAATATTGTAGATATGGAATATACTCAAGTAAAATTGATATAATTGGGATAAATTTTTCATTATTAAATTTTATTAATTTAAACAAAGTTTTTACTTTATATTGTAACTTTAAAATATCATTATTATTGTTGAGACCTATACTAAACCCGAACGCAAACCCGACATCATTTCAAACACTGCAAGAAATGTCGGTTTTATACCATTTCTGTAGTTATAATAATACACAGATTGGGAACCAATACATAAAATAATTCATAAAATAACGGTAATTGAAATTTGAAACTAAATTTTAAAATAATTTGAAAATTCACCAAATATCACAAAAATATATGAATTTTCATTTTTATTTAAAAATATTATTAAATATTTTACTAAAAATTGAAAAAATACAATAAATATAAAAATGGGTTTATGTATTGCAGACCTTTTCTGAACAGAACTAATGTCATCGTTGGCTTTATTCAGACACAAACCGATTCCATATAATTTATTTGACGCGCAATCAATCCGTAGATTAGGTTGTATTGGCTTGCTTAAATCTATTAATTCAGTTATTTGCAATATTCAAATATAATTTCATTTTGTTTTAAATAAACTAGTATGCTTTTATATATAAAATTACAATTTAATTAAAAAATTTGTTTATATAAAAATATCAAAACAAATTAGATACAATTAAATAATTTTAATATTAAACAAATTATAGCTATAATACATAATTATTTTAATTGAATTTTTTTATAAAGGGCAATAACTATTTATCCGAAATAAACAAAATATTTTATAAATAAACACGCAATATTGAAACATAAATAAAATCACTTTACATTAATTTACATTTGAATTCTTGAATTAGATATTAAAGAGGTTTTATTGGTTTGCTTATTACGGGATTTACCATACTTGTTTTATAGATCTCATCAAAACACATCTTTTTGTTATTGGAACCATATTTTTAAAAAATTTAGTTTTTGAGTTATTTAATATCAAAATTTTGACTTTAATGGGAATTTAGACAAAATTTCAATTTTTAGAAATTAATTTAATCTCCGTCCCTGATTTAATTTCTCGTAAAATTTTTTTTGAACAATCTACTACAAAAAAAAGTTTTTAAACTGGATTTCTAAGAGAGTTCACGAGATTTTTTGGATTTTTTAAATATATTTTTTATATTGCAACGACATGTGGACTAACACAGACTGGACCAACAGACATCAGTGACGTTTTTCGTAATTTAAGTAATTAAAGTATGCAAAACTTGTAGAGATTTTAGAATCAAAATCTAAATCAAAATCAGAGTCAGAGTTAAAACTTTAAACTGGGTTTCCAAGAGAGTTCACGTGATCCTTATTCTAAATCTGACTGACTCTTGCTTTGGCTCTGACTCTAATTTTGATTCTAAAATCCCTACAAGTTTTGCATGTTTTAATGAGTTAAATTACGGCAAAACGTCACTGATGCCTGTTGGTCCAGTTTTTGTTAGCCCACATGTCTTTGCAATATAAAAAATATATTTTAAAAATCCAAAAAATCTTGTAAACTTTTTTGGAGACCCAATTTAAAATCTTCCTTTTTTGTAAATTTAGTAGATTGTCTAAAAAAAATTTTACGAGAAAATAAATCAGAGACGGGGGTTAAATTAATTTCTGAAAATTAGAATTTAGGTTAAATTCCCATTAAAGTCAAAACTTTGATATTAAATAACTCAAAAATTAAATTTTTTAAAAATATGATTTCAATGGCAAAAAGATGTCTTCTGATGAGATCTATAAACACGTATGGTAAATTCCGTAATAAGCAAACCAATAAAACTCCTTTTTTAAACAAACAAAGCCATTGCATATATTTTTTGTTATATTAAAATATTATTATGTTTTAAATATGTTGATTGTAAATAAATTAAATTCAATTAAGTTAATTAAAATTTTTATTAAATTAAATGTTTTCAATTAAATAATTTATAAATTAAATAAAAACTTAATATTGTATATAAAAGTTAAAAAATATTATTTTAAACTTTTAACTTGAAAAAATAGCCAGCCAGACTGGCGCAGTATTCAAGGCGTCTAACTGTGATTATTTATAACTGGTATTGAGTTCAAACTTTGTCTGAACTAATTATTTTCTAATAAGTTTAATAAAGTTTGTGGTGTCTTTGTCTTGTATTTTATTCTGTAATTTAATTTATTTTTTAAAAACTTTTTTAAATAGAATAATTGGTTCTTGGTTATTATAGTCAAAAGTAATTGAATTTTTAAAAATAAATTTATTTTTGAATTAAAATTATTTAATCAAATCAATAATAACCTAATTACAATTTTATCTGAATTATATTTGTATTCAATTTTAATAAATAATTCATTTCTAAACAAGCAAAAGTTTTTAAAAATCTAAATTAAATTAATTTTACAAAATCAATATTTTTGCAATTGCGACAAATTAATATTTCTTCAAATTAAATTCTTACTAACAATTAATTTTTGATTTAATTGTTTGTGTTTTATCTTTTAATTACAGTCTATCCCGGTTAAAGTGAATGGCTCGGTTCTGAAAAAATTGTTCACTATAAACGGGATTCACTATAACCGA
>JAQFXP010003377.1:0-12655 GCA_034693685.1 Belba bartosi | reverse complement strand
TGGTTAATCACATCGTTTTTGTTAATCTATTTATTCAATAACGACATCAGAGCTCAGCTATCGGTGACTATTGAGAAGAGGTTTGAGAAGAGGTCTTTCGACAAAAATATACAGTTGATATGATTAAAGGAGATTTTCAACATTATTATCTTAAAAATGAAAGTTTGTTTAAATAATTTTAAAATGTTTTTACAATAAATTTTATTAAAATTACAAAGATATTCAAAATTTACATATTGTAATATTATTGCTAATTTTGCAAAAATAGATGATTTTTAAAGTGTTGGTTAGCTTTTTACTTTGTCTTGGTTACACATTAAAAAACAAGATATTTATAATGGCTTGCAATGATACACGCATGCTATTTTGATATTTTGTTATTTATTTTATAATTTAAAATAAAATAAACCAACTAAAAATGCTGAACATTTAATAGCTTCGTAAAATATTTTTATTTATATTGTTTCTTTATATATTAAATATATTTTTTTAACAGTTATATTTTTTATTTATTTGTTTTTTTGTGTAACTTATCCATTCTGTGTATTAAAGTAATTCTAATGAGGGTTTTACTGCTATACACTTTGCTTAAAGATCTTGCATAAGATAAGTGTAAAAGTAAAGTCCACAATATTATTGCTGTATATATTGTTAGGGACATACACAGAAAGCGTATAAAATTTTTCAAGATGCAATTTTAATAAAATAAAATTTATATTATAATTTTATAAACGATAAAAATTATTAAAACATTAACTCCTTATTAAAAACATTAAATAAAGTAAAAATAATTTCTTACAGATTACACCAAAATTAGCAGAAAAAGTAGAACTAATAAATTACGGAAACTTATTCGATTACAAAACAATATTGCGATTTATGAACAATAAAACTGCTTTAATGACCTATGAAGACATCAATCATAAAATTATACAAATTTACAAACATTTTGGTCTAATTCAGACGATTGGAATTGATTTCACCAATTCTTTTGGTATTGCTGTATACAAATTAATGAATAAAATGAAGCGAGTTAGAATAGAAAATCTGTATGTTTATTTAATATTTTAGATTTTGATAAAAATTTTAACAACTTATTATTTTTAGCCTAAAACGATTGATATATACTGGTATTATTGAACAAAAAGAGTTTAGATATATGTTTCTGAACAGTCATTACAAAAGAGTTAATAACCTTAAGAAGAATCGATATAAAGAAAACGTTAATAGTATTGATAATAATATTATAATTAGATTAGAAAATATTTTGTTTTGTTTTGTAATTTTATTTATTTGTTATTTATTAAAAATATTATGTTTTTTAAATGAATTATTTTTATTTTTTTATACAAATTTTATGACATGGTTTATTAACCAACCATGCTAACATTTTTAATTTTATGGTAGTTTTGGTAAATTATTTGATTTTTTGTCGTCATTGAGTCATTTATAATTTGTTTAAAAATTATTTAATGTAATTTAATGCTTTTTGCTTTATCATGTTAAATAATTATATTATATTTTATAATTGTGTTACTTCTGTTATAAAAACGTTTTGAGATCATGCGCTAAGCAGTTAAATTGTATAATTTTATCAAAAATTACAATGATTTATTTATTTCAATTAAATATTCTTCAAACTTTTACATGTAAAAAACTTTTTTTTACAAAATTTTTACAGCATTTTATAAATTATAAACAGTTAAAACTATTCAAATTTTGATTTTTATTATTTGTTTTTTAAACATTCCAGTAATTATAATTAATATTTCTATACAGTTTGAATAAAATTATTTTACCAAATATTAAATAAGAAATTTTTTTATTTATTTCTTAAAATATTATACATAAATAGAATTCAATTAAATTACATTGAAAAACAATTTATTGTTTGCTAATAAAAAATGTGATTTATATATTATAATATTTATTAAGTTTAATTTTTATTTTTAAATTTGTATTAAAAATATAATAAAATATAAATAATTTAATTACAAATAACTATTATATATATTACTGTATATTTTGGCATGTTGTTTCGGAGCTTTTCCGGATGCTTAATCTATATTGCAGTATATAGTAATATTAAATAGATTTTATAAAATTAATATTAAAATTACAAAATATGCCATTATCGAATATGATAATGCCAAATATGGTAATGTTGAATATGCTAATGCCAAATATGTTAATGTCGAATATAACAATGTCGAAAATGATATTATGACATTAGCAAATTTTATTTTAACATATTTCAAATTAGCATATTCTACATTATTATATTTGACATTAGCATATTTGACATTAGCATATTTGACATTAGCATATTTGACATTAGCGTATTTGACATTAACATATTTGATATTTTTATAATTAAATCTATATATATTCGTATCACTTTCTGTGTTCCATTATTTTTGCTATACTACAAATAAAACAGACTTTGTTGTTTTTAATTATAAGCATTGTTGGGCAATTTCTGTAATCAATTTTAAAATCTAAAGCGTAATATTTAGTTTATTCTTTAGTTAAATATCTTGTTTTCATTAAGATATGACATTATAAAATATTATTTTTTTAATTGTAACGATTAATGCACTAGCGTGTTTTATATTGTCATATTTCTATATTCAATTAAATGTTAAAGACAAAAAATATTTTAAATTTAAATGTTATATTAACTTCGTTAATTTAACCAAAAAATTTATTTATAAATATATATGTTGTGATAAAAATTTGAACACGTATTCAATGTTATTGCCTTAAAATATTGCAAAATATAAAAATTGTTTTATTATTTTTATTAATCGTTTATATTAACTTATATGTTCTGAAAGTAAATCTAGTTTTTTAAAAGAGCTAGCGCGCGAGTTTGTTAAGTCTTTGAGTTGAAATGAAAGACATTAAAAGACAAGTTATAGCAAAAAACGTTTGAATTTTTATAAAAAAATATATCAAATTTTGATAAAAAGTTGACAATACAACTTTTCGTATCTGATGGTGAAAAGTATGACAGCATTTGTAAATTAATAATTAGATTTGTAACTACTGAAACTGTTAAATTTAAGAAGAATACGGACAGTAAATGCACAACAACTACCAAAATAAATATTATAAAAGTTAAGAAACATTTTGAAAATTTGAACATTACTGTAAGACAAGTGCCCAAAGATCTTAAGATACCTTCAATTATTGTACCACTCATTGATAGACTTAATTCAAAATTAGATGTACTCATTTGGCTGTTTTTTGCAGCAATTAACTATAAGAAAAGCGTTTAGAATTGGATTAATATAAAAGCCATATCATTTGTATCAAAAATTTAAAACTTAGCCAAAGTTCCTTAGGCCCGGCCTAATGAGAAATTTTGAGCTTTTTGTAAAAAATTGATTAATATTTTTGAAACATTTCAAGCAAATCAAATTTAACTATACAAATTTTAGCTGCAACTGTAAGCGTCAGAGGGCTTTTTGGCTGTAAAGTTAATATTGAGTAAAATGTTTTTAGTTTTTATACTTAAGTGGCACGAATAAACTTATTTTAAATAAACAGAAATATAATTTTAAGTAAAAAAAATTAAAATATTAATTGCTAGGTCAAATGTTAAAAAAGAATGCGTTCAAGAGCAGAAGCGGCCAAAATAAAATATTTCCAACTAGTGGCTGCAGTTGAGAGTAGAAATGGTTAAGAAGTCACCCAGCAGACATTTATATATTAATATCGAGGCAATACTTTTCAGGTTTTGCAAAAGTTATGCAGATTTGTATTTGATACAGTAATGTTTACATAAGGGGCCGTTCAAATAGTGCGCACGCAAGGATGGGGGAAGGGAGGGGTTAATCAAAAGCGTGCAAAAACGTACAAAGTTTAAGGGAGGGGATAGAGTCACTAGTGCGCACGCTTTTTGTATTGAAAATTTAAAATTTATTTATTAGAAATAAACATTTAAATATCAACGATTTAAAGATAAGAAATTTTTTTTATAAATTAAAATTAATTACTTTTTTTTTAAATATATAAGTATGTCATCAAAAATAGATTATCATCTATTTTTGAAAACATATATTTTTGCAAATCCGATGAAGTCAAAAGAAATGCAATATAAATCTGCACAAAAACTATGGAATGAGGTCAAAAATGACAATAAGCGCCTCATTATTAAAATTAATGACCTCAAGAACACAGCCAACAAAACAAAAATTAATATAATAGACTTTTTGATTGAAACGCGATTGCCGACTCCCACCATCACCAACACTAGCGCCAACAACACCACCGCCAACAACAACACCGCATCCAACACAAACACCACAGCCACCAACACCAACACCACCACCAACATCACAGTCAACACCACCGCCACCGCAACTAACAACATCACCGTCAACTCCAATGCCAACGATATTGCCGATAATACTACTGCAACCGCTTTCAACACTAACATTGATTGCCGCGAATCAATAAAACCAGGACAAACAAAAACAATTGACGAAATTCCTTTTGTAAATGAGAAGATCTCGGGGCTAATAATTCTGGCCAAAAATGATTTTCTACCGGCAACTCAGAAGCAAAAACTTCAGGAATTGAGCTTTAAAAAAACCCAACTCCAAAAGAAATTGAAGCGACAAGAAGACAAAAAATTAAGGCTTCAGATGAGAAGACGGGAATTGCGGTCAATGTTAGAAGATTTGCGGGACAATTCAGGAATTGCGGCAAAATTTAAAAAATTTAATTGCAATAAGCCATCTAGACCTCGCCTCGAAGAAGATCAGCCAGAGTTGTTGAAAACAATTGTGGACATAATCACAATTGGAGCATCAGCCGATGAACGAAGACGTTCTGAAGTCTTAACGTGTTGCCTCACATATGACGAAATAGTCGAAACTTGTTAGAAACTTGGCTACAAATTGAGCCGAAGTGCCACGTATCTTTGACTACAACCCCTCCGTTTAAATTCCACTGAAGGCACAAGACATGTGGAGACAGTTCCCGTCAAACTTGTTTGCGCAACAAATAACTTAAGGAAGAAACAGAAAGATTTGCACTTTGCTTCAGTTACGATTCGTCATCTTTTAGACGTTGCGGTACTCCTTGGAAAAGAGACGGTGTTTGTCCTCTTTCAGGTCGATAAGGCCCGTGTGCCATTAGGATTGGCTGCCGCTAATAAACAATCGCCGATCTTTATGCATATACATTACCGTGTCTCTCTTCCCAATTATGATTGTGTCGTCGCTAGTGGTTATAAACTTATCCCGTTTGTTTACGCAGCAATAAGTGTTGAACAGAACACAATTGAATACTTTTGTCGAACATTCTTAACTATCAAAAGTGGCAAACATGACAGAAGTACGGCCAGTACACATTCGGCGGATTTTATGGAAGTTGAAAAATAGCCGAATTTCAAAAATTTATGAAGAGTGAAGAGTTTGTTAAACTTGTTGTTTTGATATAAATTGACGGAGGTCTAGATAAAAATCCTCGATATGCCAAGACTCTTGGCGCCGCAATTACTCATTTTAAGCGCTCTAATTTAGATGCGTTTTTTATAACTTATCACGCGCCGAAACAATCCGCTGTTAACGCCGTTAAGCGCAAAATGGCACCTTTAAGTCATGATGTGGCGGGACTTATTTTTCCACATAATCACTTTGGAGACTATTTGGACTCACAGAAACGGATCACGAATACCGCACTTGAAAAATTAAATTTTTTAAAAAACAGGTGCGATTCTTGCAGAGGTTTGGTCTAAAACAGTAATTGATGGATATCCGGTTGTAGCCAAATATATTGAACCGGACTCACCAACTCCCGCAAATGACGTGACCACCAATGAAAAATAGAAGTCCAACCATATAAGACAAAGTCAATATTTGCTTCAAGAGGTTAAGTGCAAAGATCTCAATTGTTGTGCCAAATTTAGATTTTCATTTATTCACATTTTTCCCGATCGATTTCTTATGCCACCCGTCCGTTATTTGTGGAACAGCACAGATCCGGTTCCGGCTCCTATCAAATCAGAAGAGGGTCGGTTCGAATCTTTAGGGCAACATTAGACCCAATTACCGAATACTATTCACTTCCGTTTAATTTTTATTGTCCTTCCTATCAAGACAAATTGCAGAAGCGTATCTGCGGTAATTGCAGGCTGTATTTCAGCACTGTGGTAGCACTCACTAAACATCGAAAGCTACATAAAAGTCTTCCGACCACTTCAATCGATGTAGCCGATGAAGAAGAAG
The DNA here is from genome assembly GCA_034693685.1 of Belba bartosi. Taxonomy (NCBI): domain Eukaryota; kingdom Metazoa; phylum Arthropoda; class Arachnida; order Sarcoptiformes; family Damaeidae; genus Belba; species Belba bartosi. The sequence goes on along the minus strand of JAQFXP010003377.1, from coordinate 6,416 downwards.
TAAAAGTAGAAGATAATAGTTGTGGCAGTAATATTTTAATTATAAATAATTTTGAAAATTGGCTAAATTATGAATAAATTGTGTTTAAATAATATATTTTATTTTATTCGATGCTTGGGGGGGGGTTAATCCAAAGCGTGCGCACTTTAGGTGGGCATACGAAAGCATGTAAATACGTGTTGGGAAGGGGGTAAGGGTTGAAAAACTAACTATTTTTGCGTGCGCACTATTTGAACGGCCGCTAATGTACATTAAATATTTTAAAGTAAATATATTTTTGTATTTCTTTTCAAATATTGTTATTAAAATTGAAACATAAAATTTATAAATAAATATTTTATTACTGCGGGTTACGGGTATAAGGAAAAGTCTAATTAACATATAAAATCTATCTCAGATATTTTAGTTTGTAAAAATTTAATTAAAAATATGTTTTATATTAAATAAAATGCTACATTTTTAATTAAAAATTAAAAAAAATTTTGACTACATTTATTTTAATTTTGTATATAAATCAATAAAGAAAATACAATATTTGAAAAAAATATATCAAATTTTTTTTACAAATATTTATTATTAATTTATTTTACAGTATAATATTTATATTTAAAATATAATAAAATTTAATGTTAATAAAAAAGATGTTAAATTAATACTTGTACAAAGTAGTGCATATAATATCATTTAAATATTATTTGTTTTTTTAACTCTTATTCTTTGTTTGTCATTACAATATAAAACACATTATTTATTTAATTTAAACTGTATATATTTAATATTTTTCTTTTATAAAATATATTTAGCTAATATATTTATTATCAATATTTTTATATCTGTTAGTAGTAAGGATATACTCTCAGACAGGGGGTGCTCGGGGCACTGGGGAGGGGGAGCTGCACAACAAAATGTATATGTAAAAGCTATTCAGCATATACAGCAGTTATGCCAGCCCTTGCACTTACATCAGTGCAAGCGTTGGCATAGCTACTGCATATGCTATATAGCTATAGCACAGGCAAAGCGACCGCTGCAGCGCTAGCACTGCATTAGCACTACCGAATGCGCGTTACCTTTGGTAGTGCTATTTAAAACCAGATGCTGGACCGGGGGAGCGCTTCAGTTGGGAGGACTAGATTTAGTTTTAATTAAATAACTATTAAATTATAATAATTATAAAAATAATTTTCATTAAAAATATTATTTTTTATATTTTACACAAAATGTATATTTTATAATTTACAAAATAAATATAATTTAATAATTAAAATTAATAAATTTGTAATGATAAATATATATAAAATATTGCTAATTATCTCATAAACTTTAAAGAAAACTAAAAATTTTATTTCTGCATTATATAGTGCTGTATACACTGCTTATAATTTATAAATATCAAATAAAAAAATTTTGCCAAAAAAAAGTTATTAATTAATATAATTTTTGCATTAATGCTAATTATCTCATAAACTTTAAAGAAAACTAAAAATTTTATTTCTACATTATATAGTGCTGTATACATTGCTTATAATATGTAAATATCAATAAAAAAAAATTTGACGAAAAAAAGTTATTAAATAATATAATTTTTGCATTAATGCTAATTTTCTCATACACTTTAATGAAAACTAAAAATTTTATCTAATTTTCTCATAAACTTTAAAGAAAACTAAAAATTTTATATATGCATTATATAGTGCTGTATACACTGCTTATAATTTGTAAATATCAATTAAAAAAATTTTGACGAAAAAAAGTTATCAACTAATATAATTTTTGCATTAATGCTAATTTTCTCATAAACTTTAAAAAAAACTAAAAATTTTATTTCTGCATTATATAGTGCTGTATACACTGCTTATAATTTGTAAATATCAATTAAAAAAATTTTGACGAAAAAAAGTTATCAACTAATATAATTTTTGCATTAATGCTAATTTTCTCATAAACTTTAAAAAAAACTAAAAATTTTATTTCTGCATTATATAGTGCTGTATACACTGCTTATAATTTGTAAATATTAATTAAAAAAATTTTGCCGAAAAAAAGTTATAAATAAAAATAATTAATTTAAACTCCCAATTGGGAGTACTATAGCCAACTTTTGGGTAATACATACACCATATAGCAATGCATTAGCAAGGCTATATAAAATTTGTTTTAATTTTTAAAAATACTTTTAATTAAGTTACAAACTTGTAACTTTGTCAGTAGATAAAAAATATTATTAATTTACGTTTTAAATTATTAAATTAATGTTACGGGTGCAAATTCTCAAGCGTCGGCGATATAAACCAAATTAATCCATAGCGTTCAATACATATATACTATAGCAGCGCCACCGCTCAGCTGTCTATATATAATCGACTACACTGTTAAATGCCGTCATATGTGTATTGTTAGTGCCACCGCTTCTACAGACTTCTATGCATAGTGCTACGAGTCTAGACTTCAAGACATAACTAATCGATAAGTTGTTTGTGTACATCAACTGAAAATTTCAATACATCGACTCAAGATTTCAAGACATCGACTCAAGATTTCAAAACATCGACTCAAGATTTCAAGACATCGACTCAAGATTTCAATACAATAATCGAAAAAACTTTTCGATATATCGTTTCAAGATTTCAATATTTCGATAATTTTTCGATATTTGCATCAATTATTTGCTTTGTGCACATTGATTAATAAGAATACAACAACAATAACATTGAATCAACTTTTTATCAAATATTGTAAGTAAATATTGATAATTTTAAATTAAATTTAATTATTAATATTTTACTTACACAGAAACAATGTCAAAACAATCAACTTCAACCGATAAAAATCAACAAATTATCGATCATTGTCAAACAAAATATGGTTCAAATCCTTACGGGATTTTAGCGTTAGTAAAAAAGCGCATGAAAAAACAACTTAATTCATTAAGTATGTAATATAATTTTATATATCGATAATATATTTATAATTTAATTTATTATAGAATCTATCGCTGAAGCCGCATCCGATGTGCCACCAATTTATCCATCGATTTCAATCCTCGAAGGATTTGTCAATTGGTCACCAGCCAAAGACATTGATATATACAATGTCGTGATCAATAATAATAATAATAATAATAATCAAAACAAGAATAAGAAGAAGAAGAAGAGTAAAGAAGTTGTCGAAAGCGATATCGATTCAAGCGATTCCGAGACTCTAAACAAGAGATCGAGATCTGGTAGTGTTGCAACTGTGCAACAGACACTGAGCGATCCTGAAGTCGGATATTCAAGATCGGAAACTCGAAGAGCAGAAGAAACAATTGCTTAAACAAAAGCAATTGATCAAAGAGCAGAAGAAACAATTGCTCAAACAAAAGCAATTGATCAAAGAGCAGAAGAAACAATTGCTCAAACAAAATCGATTAATCGACCGTCAATTCCAGAGACTTTAACATCTGAATTACCTTCACCAATTCTGCAACAAACAACAGAACCTATATTAACATTGACTCCAATGACATCAAAGCAATCTGATGCTTTTCAGGCTACAAGAACACCAACACGGCCGTTATCTCAATCATCGAACATAAGATCAAAACCTCTTTTTGCTCAAGCCGAAAGAAAAGCTGTTCGACAAATTCAAATGCATCCGGCAATTAGAATGGTTACACCGATTGATCGACAAGATCGAAGACCATCACCTGTTCGACGAACACCCGAACGATATGATCCAAGGAAACCTCAATATGACAGAAGATCGATTGATGATCGTATTGCCGATGACCCAGAAATACGATTAATGCAAGAGCGTCTTCGCAAAATACAAGAAGAATTGGCCAGTAAGCGAGCTTACGAAAATCAATTAGCTTCACGACAAAGACAGTCAACAATGAATCAACTGAAAAAAGCTTACGATGAATGTAATTGCGAACTTCATAAATAATTTTTTCATATATATTATTCTTTTACTTATACAATATTTAATATTTTTATATTTACTAAATATAATGTAATCAAAATATATTTATTTTTTTATTTAATCAATAAAAATATTTAATCAAATTTTAAAGTTTAAAGTTATTTAATAAATAATATTGAAAAAAATGTATAAGTTATTATACATATTGTTGTGACATCTATAGAGTTAGCTTTAAAATATTTTTACATAATTGAATATTTCAACGTTACAAATAATAAGTCGCCATCTATTGACTTGGAATCAAATTAATTCTGATATAATTAATTTGTCAGTCTTACGGGTAATAAGTTACCATCTATCGGATAATTATTAAACTTACTCTAAGAAAAATTATTTTCTCTAACAGATAATAAATTGCCATCTATCGGATAAAATTTTAATTTAAGAAAAATTAGTTTTTATATATATTTGATTATTTTACAATTTGGAATTATATAAATTTAATAAATATATATAAAATAAGTGGACAACTTTTGAAATTGTTTTAATTTTCAAATAGGTGGCGTTTTAAACTCATTTAAAATAGTTTAATTTGCGCATCATTTTTGGCGCAATGTTTAAACATATGTGTTATACTGAAAATTTTAATATAAATTGCACAGAATATTTTAATTTAGTCGCATTTGTTTGTGTCTTGCAATGAGTTTAAAACCAAGCATTGAATGCAAGCTTTGTCGTCAACTCATTTCACAAAGTAATTGCACAAAACACATTCAAGAGTGTTTGCTACGAAAAGAAGTTAATCGAAATTCGGAAACTTATAGCAAATATTTTATTGTTGCATATATATTGAATTTATTTGAATATTTCGATTTTGCAGTAAATATTAACGAAAAAAATCTATTCGATTATAGTTTTAGTATATATGAACATTTTTATTTAATATCGTTATCAAGAACACATCAGTCGGCATTATTGTATATTGATAATTTTTGCAGACTTGTTATTACACAAGTCTCAAATCCACGAGATAAATATCTTAATATAATTCCATCGCTGACTTATGCTGATTTTATGGAAAATCGCTTAATTGCAAATTTAAGCTTAATATTCAGCAGAGCCCAAGTGTTTTCTCTAAAAGTAAAAGACGGCCGATAATAATTGTTTTAAAATTTACTTTTAAATTATTTTTATATTTGTTAAAATGGGTGTTAATCACTTTCCCAGTGGACGCATTCGACATACATACGATGTAGTGACAACAACTTTGCATCGTTCGTGTATTTTTTGTTTTGTAATGTTTAAACATTCAGAACTTTATCAACGTTTGTGAGAAAAAGAAAGACTTTATTTCCGCTGCTGAAGTGAGTTTATGTGTTTACTGTGGGTTTTATTATCCAACATGTACTGTTATTCAACACACATTATCTTGCGAGTGGAGAGCAAAAATTAATGTTAATTTGACATTTGATCAAAAATTAATGGAAATAGTTTTGTGTATATTTAAATTTATATCATACGCAGACTATTTAAAGAAAAATGTCATTTTTAATGACGACTTATACACAATTGCATATTATATTTATAAAATGTTTAAACATATTAAAGAATATAATCGATTAAGTCATGCGCCTGAAATATTGCTGCAATTACCTTCATTTGTGTTGCATTTAGTTGCAAATTTATTTCAACAGATATACCGAGAAGAGGTAGAAATACTTGACGACATTCGACATTTAATTGAACTCGATATTGGAGGACCGATGGAATGGCTTAATCCTATTGTTTCATTTGATTTGTTTTACAATCCAGAAATTTATTCTGACGGCTGGTATAAGAAGAAAACTATGTATACCGCAAATCCGGACTTATTGATGATTGGATTACCTATTTCATATGAAAATCTCTCACGGGCGACATCTGAAAACGATTTTATTAATATTTAATTAATTATATTTATCAATATTTTTATTAATATGTAATTTGATATTATTATAAACAATATTTTACTTATTTTATTTAACTTAGTTTTATTTTATTCATTTTTATTATTGTAAAATTAATTTTAAATATTATTTTACTACTTAAATATTTTTTATTCAATTTTAATTTCAAATATAAATGTATTATTATTTCATTTTTTACTCACAATATATTACATAATAAAATTTTTAAAACTATATTTGATTTGTATATTTATTAAACCCCACCCCAATTTTTGACTATAAATATAGATATATTTCAACTAAATATTTATTTTTAAACATGATTTCAAATGTGTTGTTTGAAGTTGACTTGTCGAGCGATAACGATAAAAAGTTATCAAAACATAGTCGATTAATAAACCGCAAAGGGACTTTGTATAGAAATAATATTAAACAATTTTATTCAATAACTCGAATATGTCTTAGTGTTGAAATTGAATCTCAAAATTCAATTGGAGTTGAATTGACAAATTCGGAGTTTTGTTGGTTAATGAATGCTATTAAATCAAAATCACAACATAGTGT
>JAQFXP010003376.1:0-12658 GCA_034693685.1 Belba bartosi | reverse complement strand
GTTTTTGTATGTTTAACAAATGGTATAAAAGTTAACAAACATTTTGATTTCTTATCTTTTGCGTTTCGCTGCTGTACACGTATTTAACAAGTTAAATTTACGATATAGTATACACATGTGGAATGCAGAGTTGAAAATATTCAAAATTGTACAAGTTTAGATTAGTTTTATAACTGAATGAATGAGTGAAAGAGTGAATAAATATATGATTAAACTGATTGAACAAATAATAGTCGTCAGAATATAAAATCAAACCTAATCTACAGTATATATCAATAAAAGTCAAAGACATTTTAAGGTATTAAAAATTTCATTTGTTGTTAAATGTTTAAATGAATCAAGACACATTTGATTCGCATATTTCGTATATTAAAACATAAATATATTTAACCACTTTTTTATTTATTATTATTATTGTGTTTCAATTAGTAAGAGTTCAAAATTTTAATTAGATTTTTACTGTTTATTAAGAAATACAAAACAAAATATTAAAACTTATAGTAAGTTATACTTATTTTTGCATGTTTAAAGTACAGCAAAAAACTAATTTATACTTTTGAACTTATTTATTGTTTACTCAAGGCTTACTAAAATTTTATTGTTATTTAAGTTTAAAAATAATCTTGCTTTATTCGCTTAAATTCTTAACAAGTTTTATGGATAGTACAGTGTATTGTCAATATATGCAAGCTTAAATTAAATTTAATGTTTTAAGGTTAGGCATGAGATAGGCCTTACAGTCAGTTTTTTTCTAAAAGTGGTCCAAAAATATTTCTACTTTTTAAAACAATTTATCTGTTAATACTATATCATTGCAGATAAATTGTTTTAAAAAGTAGTAATATTTTTGGACCACTCTTAGAAAAAACTGACTGTACGCCTTTTCTTGATATATATAAATAAAAATTATTTTAAATTAATTAATTTTCATTTTTTTAAATCTCGTGTCAAAATCGTAAATTTAAAATTTATTTTTAAATTATTATTTTAAAAATAAAAGCAAATTTAAAATATGCTCAAGGCAGTTATCAATACTTTTAAATATCAATTTGCATAAAATAAGACGAAATTTTTTTATTAAAAATGTAACTGAATTAAAATTTAAAACATTCATTATTGTATAAAATCTAGAGTTAAAGCAATACCAGTAATTGAAAAATTTATTTAATTTTGCAGGAATCAAAAAAAGGATTTTTCCAACAAAAAAATTGGCCAAAAATATAGGGGCATATCAGGAGAGAAATTTTTCCAAAAAAAACTCAAAAAATCTATATATACTGTATACAGTATATATAAAGAGATTCTATTTTATTTAATTAAATTTAAACCGGATTTAGCAACAATTTAAAAAATTCTAAATAATTGACAGGTTTTTTGGAAGGCCTGCAAAATGTCAAGGGATTATCTTTTACAAATCAAATCATAGGGGGTAAATACCAAATTTTTAGTAAATTTTTATACTATTTATGGCTGTTCTTATCTTTTGATTTTTATATTTTTGGTTATTTTCTTTTATTTATTTTTGATTTGTAGTCACTTATCTCTAATGTGTAGGTAAGTAAACTAAATATTTAGTATATGATTAGAAGATTAATAAAGTTGTGTAATATTATTTCGTTTCTTGTTAATATATATTAAAATAAATTAAATAATATTAAATAAGAGATTAGTCATTATTAGTACTAGTCAAAATTTATATTAGTATAAATATAATAAAACCAATTTTTAATACAATAAATATTTATCAAACATACATGTAATAATTTATTTTATTCTTAAACTAATAATATAAATTTAATGAATTGCTTGTTTAAATATAAAAAATAAAGTAAAACTTAATAATATAATTATTTATTGATGTTCTGTACATGTAACTTATAAAATGTTTGCTAAAAATATTTATATTTACAAACTTAAAATACTTTTAGTTTGATTAAAACGTTATTGATTAAAAAATTATTTTTAAATTGTCTTAAAAACAATATAATTGTAAGTCTAATAAAGCTAAGTTGTTACACGGACCAAGATGGTTTAATGTTAAACTTCTGAATTATAATATTTAATAATATAAATAAATTTTTAATTTAACAATTAATCAATTGTTAAAATTATAGATATACTAAAGTTAACATATTTATAATAATGCAACATTTATAAGTAAATGACATTTCTAAAACAAATTTAAATAATAAAAAATGATTGGCAATAAATTAACTGGTTTAAACATATTAATAACTTATCATAAAGTATTTGGAATAACATATTTTGGCTCAAGAATTGATGGAAAGATAACAAAAATTCAAAAATATTTTCAAATAATGTGGAATTTTATTCTAATTGTAATTTTGAGTTTCTATTGTTATCAAAACTTTGCAGTATTAATAACAACTCGAATAGAACTTGACACAACAAAAAATATGCTTGTATATATAATGTTTTATTTAATGATTGCATTATTTTCAATCCATTCATTATTTGACTGTATATTTCTACTCTTAAAAGGAAAGTCTATTTTAAATCTATTTAAAAGTCAAACATTACTTCAGATTAATGCTAAAACTGAGCGTAAAATTGGTTTAATTATAACAATAATACAATTTTTATACACATTAATTGCAACATGCTATTTTAATGTTTTAGTTTTAATTAATGTTCAAAATTATACAATAAATTTTATTATAAATTTTGTTTTATTTTCTTTGATGTTCTTTCTGTCAATCAATACACAGTTAACTGTCATATCATTGATGGCATATCAGAGTTGTATTGTTTCGGCAAAACTACAGAATATTCTCGACTCTAATGTATCGAAAAATATTGAATTGTGTTATCAAACGATTCACACAATTAGTAAATATATTCAACATTTTAGTCATTTATATTCATTTTATTTGTTAATATTGTTGTCAATGAATACAATTATGTGTATATCAATGCTCTGTGCAATGGCACTTGGACATTATACTAACTTGCTCTATAGTATGTCAGCATTTATCTCATTTATGTTTGCATTGATTATTTTGTGCGCAATTCCAGACGTATTTCCAAAAAATTATCAAAAATTTCTAAACAAATTAGAAGACATTCATTCAAACCAATTGAATCAAAATTCAATTCTAATTTTGATGCAAATCCAGAATCTAAAGCCTCGAATGTGTTTAAATGTCTCGAATTTGTTTCAATTGGACAGAAATACATTCAAATCGTGTCTATCATTGGCTATATTGCCCTACACTGTAGTACTCATTCAAACCGCGCTATAAATAAAATAAGTTATTAGACTATCACTGATTAGACTCTCGCAATCACTGGACTAATATCGTGACCGAAATAGAATTACATTTTCTAATTCTCATTTGCGCGACAACACAATCGTGCCGTTCGTATCGTTCAGATACCGCTTGCGTTATTAGTAATGCGTTATAACTTATCACCGACAACAACAATAGAGTCGATGCTGAATCACTTGACGGCTCCCAAAACTCCCCCGTCACAATATAAAAATAAGTAAATGTTATTTATTGTTGTTGCATATTTATTTGTGTCAAGCAGATTTTATCATTTACACATTGGATGCCTTCAACTATGAATTTAGATATTTGTTTTGTTCTTTTATTTGTTATAATTTTAAACGTTTATCATGTTTGATTAACCAATTATCTTGTTCGTTTTAATATTTTGCAAAACAAAATTGATAAAAATGCGATAAACTGTAAATAAAATTGAAGATTAATTAAGTTAAACAAACAATTTTACATTTACTTCATAGCATTTAAATGAATTAATAGTAAATAACTTCCAAACAGAAAATCCAACCCTTTTTAGACCAACTCTTTCGGTGAATGACATTAACTGTAAGAAAATATATTATATATTAAAGAATTGTTTTCGTTATTTGTAATACTTTTAATTTTATTTTTAAACTATATTTAATATGTCGTTTAGATTCAAAAACTAATAAACTATTCAATAGTTTAAACGATTTATTCGCTTCAGAATTGATCGAAGAAGCGGTGAATATAACGAATAGAAATGTTATGAATGTTTCAATAAATATATAAATCCAAACCAATTTGATTATTAAAGACATCGGTTTGAATATAACAATAATTAATAGAAATACATCAGTCGAACCAATAGTAATCCAAAACAATAGCAGGAATTTAGACCAATATCTGGTATTGTATTCATTGATTTCACGGTATATGGAATCCAATAATTGTATAATATTTGAAATTCTATTGAATATATTTTTCTTCATTAATAAAATGTTTAATAATTTCATTTTATGTCTTAAATAATAACTAATAAAATAAAAATTAAAAACTTGAAAAATAAATAAATTAGTTTCATATTTTGCAAATAATGTTAATAAAAATGAATGTGGCATGCCAAAAAGTAAAATCTCAGTTAATGCAAAATTAAATGTAAAAGGTAAAAATATAAAAGAGAAGCAAACAAATGGAATTAATATATCACAGTTGAATTTTACTATTTTAAAACAATAATTAGTTTTGTGAATGAGTTTCCGAATATGGAGTTCGTCTTCGATGCCAACACTGATCGGCGAACGCAAACCCGACATCAGTTCAAACACTGCAAGAAATGTCGGTTTTATACCATTTCTGTAGTTATAGTAATACACTATTTGGGAACCGATTGAAAACATTGTAAATAAAATGGTGGCAACAGTATGATGAAATCTCATATTATAAAAATATGCCCAATCTCCCAACATTAGCACAATTAAAATATTATTACTATTTAATAATAAAATAATAAAATTTTTAATTAAAAATATAACTAAAAGACTGAATACAACAATAGGTTTATGTAATAGAGATCTTCTCTGAACTGAATTAATGTTATGATTGTCTGTCGTAAGACATAAACAAATTCTAATCAACTGATTATCAACTGATTTGATGATCAGATTCTGTGGCAAACATTTGTTTACATCAAATAAAACCATTTTATTATTTCAAAATTACTAGTTTCTGAAATAGAAAACGAAATAATTTCATTTTTAATATTAAAAACAAGTTTTTTAATTTTTCTTACAAATACTAATTTAATAAATTAATTATATAAGTTATTTTATTTGTACTTTAATTGACGTCTTATTAATTCTAGTTATATTAATTATAAAATTAAGTTATATTCTATCATTAACCTAATTTTTATTATTATATTTTGTTAATTAATTAAAATTTTAAATGTCAAACTAAACAATTAATCGTACTGTTTAATCAATAATTTTCAACATACTCTCTAGTATTTTTTTTAAAACATACCTTCTAATAATGTTTGTTAACAAATTCAAATAATATGTAAGTTTATTATTGTTTAAAATTTTTTCATTATATTTATAAAATTTTCAAATTTATATTAAACTCATATAATTTAATTTTAATGTAAGACCAACGCAAAGCATAAACTGTAATAATGTATAATTTATTGCAAACATTAAAATTTATTAACAAATATTGTAAACATTGTTTTAATTATTTATTTTATAATTTTAAAAATACCATAATATTTATTGTATTATAAATATATCAAAGCGTTTTTATCATTTCTTTTTTTTATTTTATTTAAATTATAATAACATCAAATTAAAAATAAAAGTTAATAAACTTCTGTTTGCGATCTCATAGTAATATTGTAGACATCGTTTAGAAGAAAATTATAAAATTTTATTAATTAAACATAAAATACACAAATATGAACAAGTTAACATTAAGTAATACTATGTGCGCATAGATAGATAAGATTGCGGCATGTTGACTACATGCTAAACAGCTGTAATAATTACTTATAATAATCAATCAATATACAGTATAATAAAATAAGAATGTATAGAATGTACTAATTAAATTCTATCAATTAAAATCCTTTGGATTTCTACAATATTGTGTTAAAAAATGAAATATGAATTAAAATGAGTTAAGATATATTAGAGATAATTTTATTATTTGTTTTGGGCCAAAAACCAAACTTTCTGATTATAATTTATTCTACTATCCTCATTCAAATTACATAGTAATTAAAATGTTTGCATGCTAAATTTTAATTATCATATATAATATAATTTTTTATATCTGTAAAATAAAATATATGTATTGTATTCGGAACTCAAATGGTGCCAAAACATAAACCACAATAAAATATAAACTCAAATACTGACTGGTCATCCATGCAAGCGGCGCAGCGGTCAAGTCGTTAGACTGTGTTAAGTCTGACTTAATTAACTGGTAGTGAGTTTAAACCCTGTCCAAACTAATTATTCTTTTCACACGTTTAATAGGGTTTGGGGGGCAGGATGATCACGGGCAAGCACCGTTAATTGGTAGTGTACTAACGGTTTAGCCACAAACTTCGTATACGGAGCGTTCAAGTGTGTGCTCTTAAAACTGTTACCACTATCCAGAGTTACCATAACTTACGGTAAAGTGACAATCTCTGTTTGGGTTAAAATCAGTGATCGAGAAGGGTCGAATCAGGCAAAAATCCCCCTGATTTCAAAAATTTGGATTTACCCCACCTCCCAGCATTTGGTCCGTGAAAAGGTACACACTCGACTTTTTGCCGGCCGCTTTTGGCAAATTTGTTAAATTTTTAGGTCAAAATTAGCAAAATTTTCCTAAATTGGTGCTAAATCCGGTTTTAATCCAATTAAATTAGGTAAAATTTTATCATAAATAAAAAAGTTTTTATGAGCGTTTTTGGAAAAATCCCTTTCCTGATCCACCCGCTGGATCGGCCGACCTTCTCAATCCTTGGTTAAAATCCAAGGAGAAAGCTCTTGGGTGTGATAAAAAAAAAGTCTAACTGGTAGTGTTGACGTCTCACAAATAAATTTAGAAAAACTTTTACTTTTTTAAAATTTTATTCTAAACGTATAATTTAAAATTTAATTAGATTTGTTAATACTGTACATTGAAAAAGATATGGTAGAGTCATACGTTTTTAGGGTTATCTTATCTAATTATGTTATGATTTGTATGACCAAATAAATACATTAAACTTACAATGAAATAATTTATTGTTTCGAAAAAAATATTTAGTATTTATTATTATTTATAAAAAAATTTCTTGACAAACAAAATAATTTTTTATAATATTAACTCCACTGCTTTTATGGAGGTTTTCATTTAAACATTTTTATTATGTATAATAGATTATTAATAGTAAAGAAAATTAGAATTTTTTATAATCATTTGAAATTTAGACACAAATTTTATTTAATTTCAAACAACTCATAAAATATAACAAATATATATAATTACTAAATTTTTTTTATAAAATTATTGTTTATATTGTATTTTTAGAAACATTAATTTTTTAAAATTAAATTATTAATAATTAATATTTTTAAAATAAACTGTAATTTTGAATTAAATAAAAATTGTTTCAAGAGTTTAAAAATTTTTATTAATTAAATTAATTTTTTAAGTATTATAATTAATACAAATATCTAACTAATCTCCTTCTAGACGCACTCAGTAGTGGCTATAATACAAAAAATTATTTTGCATAATAAAATGTGTATTTAATTTTTTTGACACGATAAATTCTCTCATAGTTAGTTATCTAAATTAAGTATAAACAAACTTGTTTTTATAAATTAGTATGTTTATATTAATTTAAAATAAATAATTTTATAACATTAAATCTATTTTATATGTAATTATAATTCTAACCGTATTTAATACATAGTTGTATTAAGCTTAAACTGTTGATATAATAATATTTTAAATTAAAAAATCAATTTTCTAATTTAATTTTTTTTGGGATTTTTATCTATTTTAATTTAATTAAAAAAACTATTAATTTTAAAACTTATAAATTTAATTTGTTTAAATTAATATACAAAAATTTAGTTAAAAATTCCGTTATTTGATATATCTATACAAAATCATACTAAAAGAAAAAATATTTTTTATCTATTTTTGTTAAAAACAATATTAATAATAAAATATTTAAACAATGTATTCTATAATAATTGAAATTTTATGGACAATAATAAAAATAATATTTTGTATAATTGACTGGTTATCAGTAATTAGTGCTAATCTCATAATAATGTCAATTATTTTATATTTAATTTACAACTTATACGAGAAAATTAAAAGAAAAAATTTAGTAAATCCAAATGGAAAAGCTGTTCTCATAACAGGCATGATAAAATAAATTTTGAATAATTTTTAAAAAATATTAATTACTTATAAACTTTTTGAGTAAGGCTGTGACTCTGATTTCGGTAACTTTTTGGCTCAAAGATTAAATGCATTTGGATTTCGAGTTTATGCGACAGTTCTTGATATCGATAATCCGGGTTCACAACAATTACGTACAAATTGTAAATTTGTTGACCAAATGGTTGTTTGCAAAATGGATGTCACAAATGACGTCGACGTTAAGAATATATTTAAAACAGTGTCGGAAGATATGGAAACAAATAGTTTAGAATTGTGGTCAATAATTAATAATGCTGGATATGTTAAGTTTTATCAATTAGAATGGGGTACACTTGATAATTTTAAAGATGTATTTGAAGTTATGGTTTTTGGTGTGGTTCAAGTGACAAGAACATTTTTGCCTCTTATTAGAAGATCAAAAGGTTTAAATATTTTTAAAATTCTAACTTCCATATTAAATACTATATAAAACTTACAGGTTAAATTAAATTGATTCATTGTATGTAAATTAAATTCCAAAATAATTTAAAATGCAAAATGAATTTTATTATATTTAAAAAATGGTTAACAGTTTATTAAAATAATAATATTTTTGTTTACTTTTACCAATAAATTAAAAATTTTAATTATAAGTTATAATTATTTTTGTGTTCAATTAGGACATGTTGTAAACGTATCAAGCATATTTGGCCGGTTTACACTTCCAAACGTCGGCGCATACTGTATGACAAAACACGCAATCATTTCATTTTCGGATGCTTTGCGTAGAGAGATGAGTAAATTTGATGTCAAAGTGTCAATGATATTACCAGGCGCATTTCGGACAAATTTGATAAATATTACCAATCAGGAAAAATCTATGGAAAGTATTTGGACAAAAACAGATCAAATGTCAAATACAATTTTCCACCTGGTTTCTTTTCCAAATGGAAAAAGAGCATTATTGATATTTTAGCTTTTAATTCAACTGTATTTGGCACAGATCCTAAAATTGTGATTGATGATATGTTTGATGCTGTTGCTAATTTAGAACCTAAAATATCATATATGCCTATTGAGGGCATAGTTAATAAAATTATTATACATTTATTTGTGTATTTACCAAGCAAATTAATTGATTATTTTCTTAAAAAAGAAAAGCTGTTTTTTAAAGACACTAATACTGAGGATTACAACTTGTAAACTTTTCTAAAGTATTACCAAGAAAAATGTTAGTTAATTTTTAGCATTATAATCATTCAAAAATTATTTGCCAAAAATATTTGTAAAATATAAACAAAATTTTTAATTTGAACGTAAGTTACATTATGGAGTGTAATAGTAGTTAAAGCAATAAAATATTTTTATTTTTAAAATAATCATGCTAAATAATTGTATTTGATAAAATTATAATTTTCTGTAATATTTTTAAATTATTATAAAAAATATTTTATAACATTTTAAGAACAATTTTTGTCAAAGAATACGATCTAATTTTTAAATTCACAAAATTAAAAACAATATCCTATCCATTACTAAATTTACAAAAATGTAACATTATAGTTAAATAAATTAATAGTTGAATTTTAGGTTATTTAGGTTTTGGCAAGCAGTTTATATAATTGATTTTAGGCATATTGTCTCGAATAATCAAGCATGATAAGAATAAAATATTTTTAAGAAAATATGCCTAAAATCAAATTAATAGTTTATTTTACAGAAGCTGTAATTCAGAGATTCAGAAGATCAGGTTAGTTAAATTGAAATGTTTTTTTACAAATTAACAAAATGTTTTTGAGTTACTCTGCTTTTTATAATCTCTTTGATTCTGGGACAAATATCACTTAAGAGATAGATATTATTATAATCACAAAAGAATTTTCGGTAATAATTGTGTTAAACGTATATTAATATTAACTCAAACTATATTCACTAGAATTGAACAAAAAGTGAATTGCGATTCACTCGTAATAAATGAATGCATTAGGTTTTCAAACAAACTTTGATTGTAACTTGATAATTGCTCCTGATTTGTTTATTTATTTTAATTTTTTACAATTTATGTATTGTGTAGTAAAGTTAAAATCTATTTACATTAAATTTTGTTATTTGATACAACTCGACACAGAAAAGTATGGAATGTTAATTTATAAACATTTATAGGAAATAACAAAATATCTATTAGATTATTTAAAACTTTGACATAGTTAAAATATGCAAACAATTCCAACGTCTATATAGTCTTGAATTAATAGTTAATAATTTAGAGTAAAATCGATTAAATTATAGTAATTTATTAGTCATTAGTTAAGAAAAGCACAAGATAAGAAAACAAAATGTTTGTTAACTTTTATACCATTTATTAATCATATAAAAACAATATATCTGCACAACAATTAGCGTGAGTACAAATTGAACCGTCGCTGATCAAGCTTTACATGTAAATGGCAACCGAAACGTATATATGTTCGACGCACTGCAAAGGTGGTCACTGATAATCTAGCTGAGATAAGCATAAAATAATTTTAAGAAAATATGCCTAAGTTCTAATTATAAATCCAGCTTGCAAAATCTAAATGTTTGTTAAAAATTGATTTTAAACATAGTTAGATTTATAATATTATTATTACTTTAATTTTTTGATTAATTTAACATTTAAAAAACATATCTTTAATGTTTTACATAGTTAATATTACATATAGATTTTTAATTTTACGTTTCAAATTGCAAAACATTAGCTAATTAAAGAAGTTGTTTGAAAATTGATAAAGTTGCTTATTTATAAAAATAATTTTAATCATAATAAAAGCATATGATATGATAGACAAATATGCAATAATTATTCTTCTAACTTTAATATTTTAAAAGTTATATGCATTTAAAATACAATAACTTCTTACAGTTTATGAATTTCAAACTTAATTTACAGACAAATTAAATGAGATATTTTAATTATTTTTTCACTATTACATACATATATTAGTGCAAAATTGATAATGAATAAAATATTTATGTAAACAATTTTCTTGTGACAGGAAATAATGTTTAAAATATATAAACATAATTTTCATAAAATTAACAACATGATTCCCAAACTTTTTTTTATTATATAATGTTTCTTATAATATGTAATTGAATAGATTGAACAAAAATCAAAAATTGATTTTGCTAATAAAATAAAAATTGAAAAATAAATTTTTATAAAACAGATTCTTTGTGTTATTTTTCAATTGCTATATATATTTCGATTACTAATGAGAAATAATTATTAATAATCAATTTACATATATAGTAATTTTAAAATTGAAGAATAACACAAAGAATAACATCAATATTTGTCTACACACAACTGATCCGCCCTTAGTCTCCTGGTACGACTTTCGGTTCAGCAAAACTAACTCTACTCTTTTAAACCACAGATCTGAAGCATTTGCACCGATTGCTGACTCTACTCATCCACTTCTGCACCGCTGACGATCAACCGGTTACCACTCGAATAGTCTTGCGGACAGAATATATTGAGTAAAAATTTGTTTAATTTTAAATGATATAAAAATTAACAAACATTTTGATTTCTTATCTTTTAACCGTTTCCGCTAAAATGGATTTAAAAGCAATTTAACATAAAATTCAAATCACTTTGTAATTTGTTTCTAGCCTTTATTTAACAATGTTTATGTGGACCACATATTTAGCGTCAAATGTCAAGAGAACGTGTAACGTATTAATTATAATAAATTTTTATTAATTGAACATACTAAATAAATTTATTTTGTAAAAAATTAAATAAATTAGGTTAAATTAAAATTTAAATGCTATTTTTAAAACAATTTGTAACACATTTTTTAAAATTTTAAATATTTCTTTAAAAATATCTATAATGTGTTAATCAATCAATTTGTTGCACAAACAACCATTTTAATTATCTTGTTCGTTTTAAAATTTTGCAAAACAAAAGTGATAAAAACGCAATGAACTGTTTGAAAAAATGATAAATTAATAAAAAATTAACTAGAAAATTTAAATGTACCTCATAGCATTTAAATGAATTAATAGTAAATAGTTTCCAAACAGAAAATCCAACCCTTTTAAGATTAACTCTTTCGGTGAATGTCATCAACTGTAAGAATAAATTATTAATTATAATTAAAAATTAATTTTGTTGTTTGCAATACTTTTAATTTATTTCTTAAATTATGTTTAATAAGTCGTTTAGATTCTAAAACAAATATTCTATTCAATAGTTTAAACGATTTATTCGCTTCAGAATTGATTGAAGAAGCGGTGAATATAACGAATAAAAATGTTATAAAAAGTATAATTAATAAATAAATCCAAAACAATTTGATTATTAAGGACATTGGTTTGAATACAACAATAATTAATAATAACATATCAGCCGAACCAATAGTAATCCAAAACAATAGCAGGAATTTAGACCAATAGCTGGTATTGTATTCATTGATTTCACGGTATAT
>JAQFXP010003375.1:0-12665 GCA_034693685.1 Belba bartosi | reverse complement strand
ATAGGCTCGTACTGTAGTGCACATCATGACGTCACAAGCCACGCCCACCGCTATACTCACCCTATACTGCTAATATTAATTGAATTATATTGCGACAATAATAGCCAAATATAATATCTATATTATCGTTAAATAAAAAATAAAAATTTTTGTAAAAATATTACTGTTTAAAATTTATCAATAAATTTAAAACAATTTTAATGTGTTTGGTTTTAAAAAGTTTTCAAAGTTTAGCAGATTTTGAAAAATTTTGTAATTTTATATTTAATTATTTTAAACTAACATTTATTTTAAAATAATCGCCGATTTCCAAACAAGCCAAAAATATATATTCTATTTTATTCAACATATTTTTTAAAAATAAAATGTTTTTATTTCAGTTTGTAAATATAACAGATTTTAATAATTTTTTAAATTTTAATGTTAATTAATTTAAAATAATAGTTTTCTTTAGTAAAAATAATTTTTGAGTCGGACAAACATACGCCAAAAGTATATATTAAATTTTTTCAAAAAAATATTAAAAATATTAAAATTTTATTTCGGTTTGTATTAAACAATAAACAGTATTTGCAAATTTTAATAAAATTTAATAAAAAAGTAAAAATTTTTATAATAATTTAAAAACTATAATTTGAAATTAAAATGAGTGTAATACATTGAAATTCATTGTTAAAATTAAACAAAAATTTAATATAAAATTTTTATAAAATTTATTAGAATTATTCTCGAAATGTATAATGAAATTTAACATAAAATTTAATTTATATTAATTAGTTTTGTTTTAAATATTTTTTTTTAATTTCAATATTTTAAATAAATAATATAATTTATAAAATATTGTAAGTAAAACACACTTAAATTAAACTGTATAAATGCTTTCAATAACTTACATTAATAATATACAATTAAATCATTAAAATATATTATTTAACGCGTTCTCGTATACTAACATAAAATTACTTGCTATTTTTTATAATTTAAAAATAAAATACATCAGCACTTTTTATACAAAACATATTTAAAGGCTCAATACAAGTTTCGAGACTTGCTCAAGCCCGTAGCCTATGAGTAAGTTTTATAGCTAATCATTTAAGGTGTGAGAGTATGTATTGCTGAATAACTTTAACTGAGGTATATAAGTACGACACAAAACGCCTAACATTAATTATTTGTTTGTTCTGTTATTCGGAATGTTTGATCAAATGTTTTATGCAAATTATGTTTTATGCAAATTATGTTTTTATATATTTAGTTTTTAATTTTCTGATAGTTTGTAACAAAGAACCGGAACT
Source organism: Belba bartosi (assembly GCA_034693685.1). Classification (NCBI taxonomy): domain Eukaryota; kingdom Metazoa; phylum Arthropoda; class Arachnida; order Sarcoptiformes; family Damaeidae; genus Belba; species Belba bartosi. Next base: position 11,370 of record JAQFXP010003375.1, on the reverse strand, counting down.
ATAGTTACTGTAAGCTTAAAAAAAATTTGGCTTCTTCTGCCGAGTGGTCAAAAACACGCCCGCACAAATTGCAATATGTCATTAAAGCTAAAACTAATATATAAAAAAATATTCAATAATATAAAATGCATTTATTTGATAAATTTAACTGTTTATATTTTATTTCTGATTGCAATTAAATTAAAGATTATTTATTTTATATATGAAAAATTAAATAAATGTTTATAAAGTGTTATATATTCGATTGTTTGTTAAATAACAAATCGAAATTTTATTCTAGATAATTTAATTTTTTAATTTAAAAAACAAAAATGTTACTTTTAAAAAAATTAAATTAAATTATTTAGCACAGAATTTGCAAATTGCGAGAATTGGGAATAAACGCTAAGGAAACGAGAGAAACTAGGAAAAGTAGTTTTATATTGTTTTAATTTAGATGAGGCTAAAAATATTTGCGAAAAATAAGTTAAAATGTCATAATAAAAAAAATAAATTAAAATCAATTAAAATTCTAAAGACTATTTATAAAACTTTTAGCCGACAATTTATATAATTATGGTTTATAAATTATAAATATTGTAAAAATTTAACATGTGTTTGATTAGTCAGTTTTAAAAAATTAATTAAATTTTTAATTAAAATTGCTTAATAAAATAATGCAACACTTAAATAATAAAAAAATTAGATCAATTTTTTCTAAATAAAAATATCAATATATTTAAATGTTTTCAAGCAATATTAATATTTTATAACTAATTCTATTATTATTTGTTTTTAATTTGTGTAATAATTAATTTTATAGTTTTAAAAAATTGATCAACAGAACACTTTTTATACTCCAATTTTAGTTAAACTAATATGTTGAATATTGAAGATAAAATTTAAAAATTTTGTTACAGTTTGATTTTGAAAATACAAAAATATTAGAAAATTTATAAAAACAATTATTGAATAATTGAAATTATGCTCATTTAAAAATAATATCATTGGTTAACAAAATATTAAATTATTTTGAAAATATATTTGGAATTTGTTAATTGAATTTAAAATTTTTTGTTTATTATACATTTGTTGATTGTTTAAACTCAACATTTATAAAATTGAATAATGTTTCTATAAATTATGAATTATTCAATTCATAAATTTAATATCGAATATGAAATTTAGAGAATTGCACCAAATGCCCCAAAAGTTTTAATCTATAAAATATTTATTATGGTATCAATTGTATCAATTAAATTTGTGTAAATAATTAATATAAATCTTGAAAACAATATCAAATTTTTATTCTCAAAAATTAAATATTTTAGTAAAAAATATTTATCCGTATTAGAAACACAACTTGATTTTTTACTTAAAAATTATCTTTTTCCAAAGGATTTTTACGCCAAATAAATTAATTTTTTTGAACATTAATTTGAATTACCAAACTAATATTGATAACTGATAAAGTAATTACAATTATAATTAACTGTAATTATAGATTTATTATAATAATAAATTATTAACACTTTTTAAAAAATAATATTTGGTGGCATTAAATAAAGAAAATTGGGTTTCTTAAACATTTAAAATTTACAATTTATTATAATTATTGTAAACTTATTATTTATTAAAAAATTATATAATAAATTTATTTTTATTACAAATTTTAAATATAATATAAATTTAACTTAAAAATAAAATAAAATATTTTCTATATATAAATAAACATTTTATTGGTTGGAAAGTAAAGGTAAATTTTGATATTTTTATATATTAGTCATTTTAACTTCGTTTATGCAAAGATTCGTTAAAAGAATAAAATAATATTAAAAAGAATTTTAGCCTATAATTAAAACATTAACTTTTACTAAAACAACTTTTAAGTTTAAACTATAATTTAATTTTAATAAAAATTGGTTTAACCTTTACAGTTTAATAGCCAAAAATAAATTGAAACTACATTGACAAAATACTTTAATTTATACATTTTGAAGCATAATATAGTTTTACTAAAAAAAAATATTTTTATTAGAATTTGATTAAATTTTTTTAATTATTTTTGATAAAAATTTTTATGGATTCTTAAAAAATAACTTTTAAATAAATATTTATTTTTGTTTGATTCAAATATTATATATACCTCTATTATTTAAAATATGTCAAGTTTTGTTGGTATGTAATTAAAGCACTATTTTCACATATGAATTAATATAAATAATAAATATTAAAATGTTAGGTTGAGTACCTATTAGAAACAAGAATCGGGCAACTTTTTGCCAACACAACTCGACCCGAAATTTTTAAAGTTTATCCCGAACTTACTCAACCCAACCCGACCCAACCACTTTAGAAAAACAACCATAACCGACTCGAACCCGAAAATTATGAGTGTAACTCTATCCGAAACACACCCGAATCGACCCGATTCTTGTCTCTAGTAAATATCACGTTTAAATTTATTTAAAATTTTGATATGGCAAAAACATTCAAATAAACTGTCATTACACCAGAAATTTTAATAAAAATTTATTACAATTTTTTATGTATGATATTTGGCCGTTTAAATAAGATTATTTTAAAAATGACATATTATTAATTTATTAAATATATTTTTATAAGGTGCATTTTATGATATTATTTTATAATATTTATTTAATATGTTACACATTAATAAATATTGCATTAAATATTTCTAAATATTTTTTATTGAAAATTTACTGAAAACACATTCGCACGACATTTTGTCATTAAAAAATACCACCGCACTACGTGCAGTCAAAATCGGTTTTTTATCACTAACATTATCAAAATAGGAGGGACTAAAATTCGGTCAGACTTACACTTTACTTATAAAATAGACTTAAATTTATATTGGTTCAAGCTAAAAATGAAACTTAAAAAATATATCAATTATAGTATTATAATTATTTGTTAAAATTTAATATTTTTATTTGAGTTAATTTACAAATTAAATTATTGTTTTTTAATTTATATATTTTTTAATTTTTTAAATTTTCTCACATATTCAATAAAATATCTAAATTTTAATGTTTTTATTTATCGCTATTATTTAGTTATTTTGTTATTTTATTCGGAATTATACCTAGTTACAATTGCATTACATTTTAAAATAAATTTTATTTAAAATTACAAAATATATTTTTTTATTTATTTATATTTGTTTATTAAAAAATTAATTTAATATAAGATATCATAATTGTTTTCGTGTAATTTTGATTAAAAATAACATATTTAATAATTTAAAATTACAAATCATGGATTCAAATGAATTTATTTTAAACATTAACTTTATACAACATAATTATTTCATATTTTTATTTTTGTTATTAACTCAAACATTTTTCAATAATTTAAACAAATATTATTTTAGATTAGGATATTTTAATTTTATAAAAAAAAATTATATTCAATATTAGGTTAATTGGATACAATTGCATAGATTTTGATTAATTCAACTTTTTCGAGAAGGATTTAAAATTGCGGCAATTGTATGTCAGAGAATACTATAAATTTAATATAAGAATTAAAGTTAACAAAATAACTTTTATATCAGATAAAGTAACTTGTAATAACATTATTAATTTTTTTTAAATAAATATATTTTTAAATTAAATAAACAAATTCTTAACAAACGTAATTCAAGTCATTAAAGTATGCAAAACTTGTAGGAGTTTTAGAATTAATATTAAAATCAGAGTCAGAGTTAGAACTTTAAACTGGGATTCCAATAGAGTTCACGAAAATCTGGTTCTGAAACTGACTGATTCTAACTATGACTCTGATTCTAACTCTGATTCTAAAACTCCTACAAGTTTTGCATACTTTAATGACTTGAATTACGGCAAAACGTCACTGATGCCTGCTGGTCCAGTCTGTGTTAGTCCACATGTCGTTGCAATATAAAAAATATATTTAAAAAATACAAAAAATCTCGTGAACTCTCTTGGAGACCCAGTTTAAAAACTTCCTTTTTCTTAGTAGATTGTCCAAAAAAAATTTCAAAAGATAATAAGTTTGGGGCGGGGGTTAAATTAATTTTTGAAAATTGGAATTTTGGCCAAATTCCCATTGAAGTCAGAACTTTGATATTAAATAACTCGAAAACTAAATTTTTTAAAAATATGGTTCCAACAGCAAAAAAATGTTTTTTGATGAGATCTATAATGCTATAATAATTAATATCGCCGGAAAAATATCGATAATAGTCTTTTAATATTATTTGTTTTTATAAATTTTACCAAGTAGTTTGGAATTAAATAAATTTTTGTATTTGCCAAAAAATTTAAAAATGTACATTATAAAATAAATAAATTTTATTTTAAATTTAAATCAAGTAAATATTCTATAATTGTGATTATGGTTTTAAAAATTGATCCAGTCAAAATGATTTCTTTTCCAATTTTACTTAATCAAATTTGTTGAATATGTAAATTAAAATTTAAAATTTTTTTAAGTTTAATTTTGAAAATATTATAAAAAAATATAAAATTTATAAAAACAATAATTGAAATTATACTCATTTAAAGATCAATTTAATGTTTAACAAAATATTAAATAATTTTATAAATATATATATTATTTTTATTTATTATAAATTTTTTAATTGTTTAAATTCAACTTATTAAAAATAATAGTGCTTATATAAATTATGAATTATTCAAGTTATAAAATTAATATTTTATTTAAAATTTAGAGAATTGCATCAAATGTACCAAAAATTTTAATAAATGAACAAGTTATTATTGTATAATTGGGAACAATTAAATTTGTATAAAAAATTAAAATAAATCGTCAAAAAATAAATAATAAGATTATAATTTAAAATTATTTATTTGTATCAAACAAATCGTATTATTTTTTTGCTAAACAATTTGTACGCAAAACAATTTTTCTTGTTTCAAACAACGTAAAATATTAACTGATAAAATTATTATTAACTGTAATTATAAATTTATAATAATAAAAAATAATTAACAATTTTAAAAAATTATTATTTAGAATATAACTGTCATTTAAAAAAAAGATGTTTTCTTGATATTTCTTAAAAAATGAGAAATCTTATTTCATTACAATTATTGAAAAATAATTAAATAAAATTATTTTTATTACTAATTTTAAATTTAATATATATTTAATTTAAAGATTAAATAAAATATTTAGTATTAATAAATAAATAATAATTCTAAATTAATTCAGATTAATATATTATTAAAAATATTTTTTAAAATTTTGTTATTAATAAAATAATTATTCAAATAAATATTATTACATTTTATATTGCACTAAAATAATAATTTTGTCATTGTGTTTAATTGGTAAAAATATTTTAAACAGAATAATTTCAACTAAATATTTTTATCAAAATTTTTGGCACTAACTATAATATTATTTTTGGTGCCCACGGCAAATTGAAAAATAATAATTATTTTTAAAAACATTTTATAATATACATAATAGTAATTTGTAATATAGCCGCCACTGGGGGCGTTTAAGAGGGTTTTTTGTTTAATCATTTTTTAATTTATATTTTAAGAAAAATTAAATTATTATTTTAAAACATTTGAATTTTAAACACAATTTTGAGTTTGTTTTCTATTACAGCTTAATGAAGATATTACATTTATATAAAATTAATAAATTTTGTTTATAAAATTACAGTTTATATTCTAATAGTAAAAACTGTAATTTTACTGAATAAATTTATAAATTATATATATTTTAATTTTTGAAAAAATACTGTAATTTAAAATTTACTAAAATTTGAGTTTAAAATTCAGAAATTTTATTTTATTTAACTATTTTCATATAGTATAATAAGTTTAAAATTTCAAACAAAAAACCCCCTAAACGCCCCCAGTGGCGGACATATTACAAAAAAATATTTATTTAATATGAAAATGTTTTTAAAAAATTTTATTATTATTTGATATGCCGTGGGCACCAAAAATAAACTCATTGTAAGTAAACAATAGCCAAATAGTAAAATATACAATTAAGCCCATAATCAGTAATTGTTTTATCTTGCAGTTTTTATTTTGTTTTCAATTGGATGAGGCTAAAATATTAGCAAAAAATAAGTTAAAATGCAATAACAAAGAAAATAATTTCAAGTGTATCCATTAAGTATTATGTATACATTTGATATAATTATCAAATAGAGTAATCCAAAAAATAATAATAATTTTTGGTTCGAATAAATAAATAAATATTTTAAACAAATATTACAGTTTAAATTTAAAAATAATATAATATAATATATAATTTAAGCAATTGTACGGACAATAAGATTATAATTTTTAAAATTTTTATTGTCAATTTATATTAAACTAAATTTTTAGACTAATATAAAATTTAAATTTGTTATTTTATTTCATATAAGTTATAAAATGTTTATAAAAATCAAATTTACAAATATTTGAATTTCGACGCCACCTCTCAAAACATTATTTTTCATAAGGATCACAATACTTTTATCACAATGCAGATTTATTGATTTTTTTGTTTTGTAAATTTTTTAAAATTTATAAAGTAGAATTAAATAATAATAAATTCAATTTTATTTAATAAACTGCAATTTATAATAAAACTTTATTTTTATTTAAACCGATAGCTATTTGTTTTATATTAGTTATCGTTAATATCTAAATCAAAGTTAAAACAAATTTTCAATTGTAGATATTAAAATAATTAACTTAAAATTTATTTTGAGAATATAGTTGTATTTAAAAAAATTTTTAATGCAATTATATTGTGACGTTAACTTATTCACTGATTTAAATTTAGAATCTTAGCTAAAATATTAATTAGTTGTCTCAAATTAATGCAAAAAGGAATTTTATTAACTTATTATTAACTTAAAAATACTTTAATAATTATTAGGTATAAATTTGTCATTATAATGCAACATCTAATAAAAATATATATATTTTAAAATTTCATATAATTTCCCGTAAATATTTAAAAGTATAAATTATGTTTTTCTTTTATTAATGATAAAATAAAAAATCGTATAGTCTATTATATAGTCGGGATAAAATAATTTTATTTTTTGTAATTTTAAATTTTTTTGAATATGAATTATATATTTTGCAAAATAAGATAATTGGAAAATAAATTTTGGATTTTAATTTAATATTAACAAATTTTATAAAAACTTATCATTAATTAAAAATTTTTAGTTGTAAATTTAATTATTTTCAGCTAAGCAAATATAATTTTATTAAATTAAATTATACTTATCAAAAATAATCATCATTTTGATAGTTTATATTAGAAATTTATTAAGTCTTGTCTAATGTTCCAAATATATTAGTTAAAATTCAAACATTAAATAATTATTTTAGTTTTAATATTTAAATAAAGTTTATTACATTATGAGATCCGTTTCAATAATGTTTAATAACTGTATAATAATATTTTATATACATGTGGAATGCAGAGTTGAAACTAATTTATAATTAAGTTTAATTTGTGCATATTTAGTTTAAAGTAATGACTCTTTGCAAATCTCACATCTAATCTCATTTCAAACCTCTTATCAAACACATAGTCAGCAAACCTAAATGACAAAACATAAAACAGATATAAAACCATTTGTATAAAACATAATATCATTATAATTAATGTCGCGACAAGTGTGAGAGGCTGTGTCTCAGTTCTTACTAAAATATATTTTTAATTATTTTATATAAAAATAAAAATTTAATTCAATTAACTCGTATGTTCTTCTCTGTGCTGTTGCACCTATACATACCAGTGTCATCTACGCTGCTATTGGCCGACATACTGGTGCTCATCACTTAAACTTATTGAACTTTTTATTTTGGTATGTCGGGCCGCACAAAAACAAAAAACGCACGCAACATGTTTATTTTTTGAATTAAATAAATTGAATTTTTATTAAATTGTTTATTCCTTTTGAATTTAATTAATTAATTTATTATTTAAGCATTTTAATATAAAAATAAGTTATTAAGTATTTTGAAAGTTTTAATAAAATAAAATTTTAATTAAATAAAATTTTGTATTACATCAATTAATTTTTATTTAAAAATAATTATATTTTGTAACTGTCAATGTTTTGAAATAAACTGTAATTTAAACTAATTTTTATTTGGAAATTTTGCAAAATTTAATCTAATTCATATTTGGAAGACAAGATCTGTTGCATTTTTTATTATGCCCAAAGGGGGTTTCAACCCATTCAGGGATCGTCACTTCAGAATTAGGTATAGTGACGAGAATAGTGTCACGGTTCTAAGAGCACACACCTGAACGCAGTATACGTAATTTGTGGCTAAAACAGTCGTACACTACTAATTAACGGCGCATGGTAAACGGCCGTGGTCGTCTTGCCCACCCAAGCCTTATTTAATTTATGAAAATAAAAATTAGCTCGGACGGGGTTTGAATTCAATACCTGTTTGTTAAGTTAGATTTAACTGCAGTTTGACGCCTTGACAAATGCGCCAGGTTGCCAGGATAAGTTTTGTTGCATTAAAATTTTAAACTCTAATTATTATATGGACACAATCTAGAACTTATATTGTTTATTTTAATATTTATTTACAAATTTTATGCAATGAAATTTTTGATATATTACATGTTTGTAAATATATTTTCCATTTATATTAAATTTTATGTTTATTTATAATTTTTTTTTTAAATTCTAAATATTTATTTTATAACCAAAGTTAATTTTTATATATATTGTAATTTAAATTAAAACTCATTTTTATTTTATCACTGATTTATTTATTTCTAATTAGTTTTATGGCTATAATTTTTTATATTTAACATTTAACTAAAACATTTAATTTGTATTAATTTATCTATATTATTAAATAATATGTCATTTAGTAATTACTTTTTGTTTGATATTTCAAAATAATTACAAATTAATTGTAATTTATATTAAAATTTTTTAATTAATTTAACGCAAATGTATTTGATTAGTATTTAATCATATTGATAATAATTATATAATTTTAATTTTAATTAATATATAAATAAATATTTATTAAATAATTTGTTTTTAAAAATTTTTATTATTACAAAAGGCGATAATAAATGAAAAATAACGATTTCAAACGTTAATAACTATTTATTTACACTAGTTTTAATGACAATTATTTTAAATATGTTTTCCTTTATTCTAATATATTTGTAAAATTCGTTTTGGCCAAGACTTCAATGACTTGTTGATGAGTTCTTGAGGTAAACGTCGCCATACCTTCTGAATTGCTTTTTTAAGTGAAACTATATTTTTCACTTTTTTCAATAACTTAGTTTTCGATTATTTAATATTTTTTGTTTATTGATTTTTGATTTGATTTCTTCGTTTTTAATATTTTTATTATTTAAATTATTAACAAAACTAATTAAATAATTAAATAATTAGAAATTTTAATGTTTTTAATTAACCACTCTTTTTTAATCATATAAAATATGAGATTTAATGGTAATAATTGCCGAATACGGCCAATAACAATCGGGTCAGTTTTGCGATTAGGCATTGTGTTTACAGTAACTGTATTGATATAATTTCAATAGAGGACATTTTTATCAATAATTAAATCTTAAAATTATATTTTTAATTACAGTCAATAAATAGTTATTAACGTTTGAAATCGTTATTTTTTTATTCATTATTGCCTTTTGTATATTTCGATAATTTTGGCGGATGTTTCCATTTAATAGCACATTTTATATACTTGTATACTTGACATTACTCGTATGTTACATCTAATTTCGTTAGATGTTTTTATTTGTCTCGTTCGTTTTTTAATCAAATATTTCATTTTATATCTTATTTAGTTTTTAAACAATAATTTCTACAGTTCTCCAGATTCAGATTTTGGGTAATTTAAATTTAAATACAATTACAATTTAAAAACATTGTAAAAATAAAAACAATTATTTATATTTTAATTTCTAGTAATTACAAGTTATAATATAAGTTATATAAATTTTTAGAATTGTAATATTGGTTGAAATTGTTTTATGTTAAAATGTAAAAAAATATTATTTTACATATTTATATATTTATAACAGTAGATAATTGTTTAAAACTTGTTTTTTAGCGATGTTACTTTTTTACTGTGCAAATTTTAGTATGATACCAAAAACTAAAAAACTAAAAAAATTTATTTTTTTATATTATTCTTTTTTTTATGTCAAATAAAATATAATTTATACTGAAATAGGCATTTATAAATTAATAAATTATTAGCTAGTCAGTTAATTTTGGATTTTAACATATTAAATTATAATTTTTTTAATATTATTATTATTTTACATTTACGTTACAATTAAAATTAAGTTAATTAGGAGCATTTTGATTAAAATAATTAATTTTTAAAATTTATTTTGTGTTATTTTTAAACATTAAAAAATTTTTAAATAAATAATTGTATTTAAATTAAATCTAATGACAGTTTAAATTGCGACATATATTTAAAAAAAAATAAATATATTTGAAATAAACTTAATCAATTTTTAATTAATTGATTTTTTATTAATCTGTTTGCTATACTAAAATGAAGTTCCAGTTTTGAACAAGCAGATATAATTTAAAATTATAACTAATTTACAGTTTAAAATTTTAAAATCATTTGTTTTAGCTATAATCAAAATTTAGTCAAATATTTTTACTGGTGATCTTATTGATTCAAATCTATTAATAAATAAATTTTGTAAAATTAATATTATAAAGTAATTCGCCTCAGGACCCTTACCGCTTTAATCTCCACCTAACCCGTCCACCCCTCTGTCCTGGCTGCGCGCCCGTCCCTAAATTATCCCTACTACACCCTTAATGTACTTAATAAATTTACGCCAAATATTGATTAATAAAACATCTGAACAATACAAAAATTAGAATAGAAGTGCGGGTTATATCCTCTCCTTCTCAGTTGAAACAGCATTCACTAACTTATATGGAATAACTGTACATGGCATTGAATGCTAATTTAACCGAGTTAAAAGCACGGCTGAGTTCGTCCGGGAGGTAGAGATATATAGTGTTTTTTTCTACAATATCAATATTAATACTTATTACTAATATTTTATAGTTAAATTTTTTAAATGCTTTTTTAAAAAATTAATTAATTTAAAAATTTAACACGATTTTTAAATTGATATTTTATTATTGTTAGTAAAAAGCAATTTATGTTTGTATTTTATTTAATATAAATATATTTTAATTCAATTAATATTAAAAACAAATACGTATAATAATACAAATTTTTACTGTATATGTCAAACGCTAATTTTAAATAAAAACTATAATTTACAATTATAATTTAAAATTAAAGGTTTGATATAAACTATAAATTTTGACTAAACAAATAAATAGTTATTAAA
>JAQFXP010003374.1:0-12666 GCA_034693685.1 Belba bartosi | reverse complement strand
GAAGCCAAAGATTCATAACAAGCACTCTAACATTATAATTAAAATCTAGTCATATAGAGCTACCTTATGTTCACATTCTCAATACGGCTTTATTAATCTAGTTTATCTAACATACTTACTTCCCTTGTAAGTTCAACTGCTTCATTATTCAATATCTTCATTTACTTGAAGAAATTTCAAAATTTCAAAATTTTATATTAATTCATTTTATTTTATTTCTTTTATCTTTTTAAATTGTGTATTTTTATTAACTGAATATTTGTATTATTGTATAATGAATAAAAGCAGTTACCCAGTAAAAAAAAAAAAATACTTTAAGTTACATTATCTTTATTGCTAAACAATAATAAATCTATTTAGAAATTCTAACATAATGAGTACGCGGCAATTAAATTTGTGAAAATCAATGCTGTTTCTTGAATGTTGTGTGTTAACTAATTATTATTAAAAAATATATTTAATTTAATTAATCAATTTATTATCAATGCTCATTTTTGTTTTTTTTATAAAAAAAAATAATAATAAATAAATTTTGAATAATTGTTTTATTTGTTATATTATTTTAGACTGTTTGATAATAAACATTTTTATTAAAAATGAATACAACAATATATAAATAATAATCTTGCGTTTCTAATTGAATTATTTTTCATATAAACTATAGTTATTATTTTTAAAATATTTAATATATATTATATTTTAAGTTGCTAATTTGTGCATAATAATTAATAAATTTAAAATGAATATTTTTGATAAATTCAGTTTTTGCAAAAAATTACCAGATAAAAATAAAATAAAAATATTTACCATATTTAAAAATAATGAAATGAACATGATATATGTAACTGATAATGATGACGTTTATGGTTTTGGTTCTAACCGTTTTGGTTGTTTGGGTTTAGGACATAATAATGAAGTTATTAATTCCAAAATTATAAATAAATTGTGTCAGCTGAAAATTCAAGAATTTTCTATTGGATATAGTTTTATGGCAGCTTTAACTTATAACAAAGAAGTGTTTTGTTGGGGTAACAATAATTATGGACAACTTGGTAGAGGAATTAAAGAGGATGGTTCGAAAAAACCAGACCAAATATTAAATTTAAAAAATAAAATTATTATTAAAATAAGTTGTGGAAGTTATCATGCACTGGCACTTTCAAAAGATGGTCAGGTCTTTGGTTGGGGTGACAACCAATATGGACAAATTGGTTGCGGTAATTACATTGAACAGTTATCTCCTATTGAATTGCGATTATGTTTTGAAGAAAATACAATTATTTCAATTTGTTGTTCTTATAATCGCTCGTTTGCATTAACTAATCATGGAAAAGCTTATAGTTGGGGTCAATTAGGAGAAATTAATAATAAGAAAACAAATTTGTTTTTTCCAAAACTAATAAATTTAATTAATATTTGTGCAATTTGTCCCAGTCTACATTTTACATATTTTTTAAATAACAAACAAGTCATATATTATTGTGGTGAATGTTTAGTTGAAACTGATACACATTTATATCAAATTACACCAGTTATAATTAGAAGTGATGAAAAATTTATTAATCTGCATAAAGTTCCTTATTTTAATATAGAAGTTGCAATATCTAATCAGGGCAACATTTATAAATTTAATAAATATGAATTAAATGAAATAAAATATAATAATCTATACGAATATTTTGAAAATGAGGAAGTTACATTTGAAACAATTAATTTAATTGATAATAATATTGAAACTATAAGATCAAATAGTAACAATAATAAATTAAACGATTTAATAAAATTTTCAAGCGTATTAGAAAAATCTGGTAAGAAAATATTTTATTTAAAATACATAATCAATAAATTGCTATAACATTAATTTAATTAATCTAGATCAAAATAAAACAAAAAAAATATTTTCTGAACGATTTCTATCTAACTTTTCCGAAATTTCCTCATTTCCATCTGGCGTATTTGGTAAAGTTTATAAAGTTAAAGATATAATGGATGATAAAAGTTACGCAATTAAAATAATAAATATTGAACGTGAGTTTATATTTTTATAATTTATTTAATAATAAAATAAATTATTTAAATATATTTATTTAATTTTAAAATAATTCATACAATGACAAAATTTTAATGACATAAGCTAAAATTTTTTATTAATTTTAAAAATTATCATTTTATCATTAAAATGCGGTTGGTAAATTATTTTAAATTTTGGCTAAATTTTCACTTCTGTTAGATTTTATTATAATTTTATGTATAAACAATCATTGATTAAATAGTGTTTATATATAAAAATAAAAACAGATTTTTTTAATAATAGAATTACTATTATTTAAAATACATAAAATTCATATTTAAGTTAGAATTATTTAATAAAAAATTTACTTTAATTTTAAATAAATTTTTGTTATATAATTTTAATATTTTAAAAATTTTAACATTAAGAATTAATTTAATATACAAATTAACTTATTTTAGAATAGCCAAGTATGTTAAACTTGTTTATTTATTTAGTGTTAAATTTTAAAGTTATTTTTCTAAATTGTTTTATTTTAAAATTTAAAGAATTTTTTATGTATTTAATTATTTTTGTTAATTTACAAATTGTAATACTTTTATTTCTATAATTATTTTTATAAACATGCTAGTTTTGTTTAAACAATATTATAACAAAAAATAAATTGTGAAACTTTTAAAAATTGTAACATACAATATTCCTTCCGTAAAATTATCGCAAATATTATTTTAACATAATAGGATTAAGCTAATTTAAATAAATTAAGCAAAATGTAATAAGATATTAATAGATTTAGCCAAAATTATATAATTGTTTGAAATTTTTATATAATTTTTATAAGTTTTTAGTTAAAATAAAAAATTTTAACTTTTATTCTTAAACCATATATTAGACAACCACGTGGCATTATAAAACAATTTAAATAACAAGGGAATAAACAAAATTAATTCAATTCATTTTTAAAATAAATAATTTTTTAAATAGTAATTAGCTTATAAAATTTTATATAATTCTTTAGTGAGAAAAAATTAGCTTTTTAAAAATATAATACAAATATTAAAAATAAATTTTCTAAATTAGTTATCAATTTATTATATTATTTTATAATAATATTAGTTTTTAATTAATTAAATATTTATAACATAAAATTAAATAATTATATTAAATAAAAAAAATTTATTTTATTAATAGACAAAGAATTAATAAAAGAAATGTACCAAGAAATAAAAAAATTATCAAAAATTTTGAATGATAAAATTGTTAATTATGAAGCGCCTTGGATTGATAATAATAAGCTTTACATCCAAATGGAATTATGTTCTGACAATTTGGAAAATATTATTAATAATAAAAAAATAGCCTTTAACAGTGAGAATAAATTGATACAAAAAATTGAATTTATAATGTGCTGTGAAATATTTAAGGAATTGTTATCTTGCATTCAAAATTTAAACGACATAAATTTAATTCACACAAATATTAAACCATCAAATATATTAATTAATTGTACAAATAATTTTGTTAATTTTAAAATTGCTGATTTTGGATTTATTAAAAATTCAGAAGATATTGAAAAAACCAAAAATATTAAATTAATGAAATTTTCTAAATATATTGCACCAGAAATTTATTATAATAAACATAATGCAAAAATAGATATTTATAGTATTGGCCGAGTTGCAATTTTTTTGTTTGAAATTCAATTATATGAGTAAGTTATTTTTAATATTTATATTATTTTTAAATGTATTTAAATAATCTTTAGAAATAGCGACATATTTGCCAACAATTATAAAAAAAATTTGCATGATAAAATAAAATGTCTAAGACAAATTATTGAATTAATGATAAAAGATCAATATTACAAAAGGCCGACTTCTAAAGAAATATTGTCAGAAGAAGAAAATTGGAGTATTAATTTAAATAAGTTAAAATTTAATGAAAAGTTTTATACAATTATTGAAAAAAAACTTAAAAATTTTGAAAATCAATTTTACTATATTTTAATAACATCAAAAATTACAAACTGGAATATTAAATTACAAGATTTTATTAAACAATCTGATAAAAAAATAAATTCAAAATCAAATATAAATCTAGATGAAAATAAAATTAATTCTAATGAAATTGGCGAAATTATAAATGAAATTAAAAATGGTAATTTTTTAATAAATTTAAATAAATATAAAAATAATTAAATGTTTTAACGAAATTTATTTTAGATAAAATTAAAAACATTATTTCAAATATAAAGCAAATAAATGGAATATATAAAAACGAATTTGATGAAATTTGTGAAATAGGATCAGGTGGATTTGGTATTGTATATAAAGTAAAAAATAAATTTGACAATAAATATTACGCAATTAAAAAACATATTTTTAATGGTAAGTTAGAGTTATTATTTAAATTCAATAATAATATTTTTTTAAATTTAGATCAACACAATTCTACATTAAAACATTTTTCAAAAGAAGTAGAAATTATTTCAAAATTAAAGAGTAATTGTATTGTTAATCATTACAATTCATGGATTGAAAACAACTGTTTTTATCTTCAAATGGAGTTATGTTCAGGTGATTTGAAAACTATAATTAAATCAAAAGCCGAAGTATTTGGTCGACAATTATCAGATCCAATAAATGCAATCGAATACTACATATCGTGTGAATTGTTTAAAGAACTGTTGGAATGCGTTAAGTATTTACACGAATCAGAGCCACCGGTAATACACAGAGACCTCAAACCCGCGAATGTATTGATTTCGTACAACAATACGAACGGAAAATATTTAAAACTTTGTGACTTTGAATTGGCAACATTTCATGATAATGAACTAATGTCTCATACAGAAGGCGTGGGAACTAGAAAATTTATGGCACCAGAAGTCTTACAAGTGAAAAATTATAATACAAAATCTGATATTTATAGTTTGGGAATTATGGCACAGGAATTGTTTGATACTTATATGTAAATTTAAATTATTTAAATTATATATTTAATGTTAATTAATATTTATATATTTTAGTGATAATTCATCTGAAATATATTCAGATGAATTAAACATATACTGCAGAAAACGCGATGAAATGCTTTTATTAACACTAAATTGGCGTTTTTACAAAAGACCCACTTGTGCTGTAATTTTGGCCAACACTAGTGAATGATGGAAAGAAAGCGATTCAAAGTCACTCTTTCTTTTCAGTTATGAATAAATTAAAAAGTTGCAAAAATTTATTTTATTTTAAATATTTATCTGATAAACTTAAATATCCAGATAAATTATAAAAAAATATAAATAAATTAAAATTTAATACTGTATATTTTAATAAATATTTTTAAAATTTTAATTTACATAAATCAGTTTAAAATATTAATATATTAAATAAAGATATTACAATACAGTAATAATTTTTGTATTACAAGTTAAAGTAAAATCTAAATTAAATTTTTGTCCATCACTTTCTGCAAAAATTGTTTTCAATTTTAATTTAAATTTCAAAAAGTTTTAAAGAAAAAGGAGGTGAGGCTATCTTCAGATTTTGTAAGTTTAGTTTTATTTTGAAGATGTGGGCATCTCCATAAATAAATTTAGATATGAAACACATTTTTTAAATACTTTTTAAAAGTTTAACAGATTAATTTTAAAATAAAAAAGTTTATTATAAAAATTTTGATTTAATAAATTTTATTGAAGATTAGCATTTACTTATAAATTTAATTTAATATAACTATTTTATTTAACAACTTAAGTAAATATATTTATATATGTTTAAAGTTTTTAATTTATAATTTTATTGAAAATATTTTTAATATATAATTATTATGTTTATTTAATATCAAATAAAAATTTGTGTTTAATTTTTAAAAACATTTACTGCACTTAAATAATGCATATAGCAACTAAGAAGTTAAAAATTAAAAATGCAAAAAAATTTAAAATAAATACCACTTAAAACATTTCGTATCCATAAGCCGTGATTCCCGGCCTATACCGCAGTCCTCAGTCGTTACGTTTGGATAGTTTTCGATTTGAGATACACTCTCAGTGCAAACTGCAAATAGACCTATGCATTAAATTAAAACTTATTTTTAATTTATTTAGATTTAGATATTGGCCATAAAATATAATTAAGTAATTTTATTAATTACATAATATTAAACAAACATTAATTTTTTTAGAATACAATTAAAAACACTATATATATAGTGTTTTATAATATACAATTAAAAATTATAATGTATTTCATTAATTATTAATTATGTATAACAATAAGTTACTTTACAAATAATTATATATTTTTAAAAAATCTTACCAATTAACCAGTTAAACATAATTATTAAACACACTATTAAAATGGTAAAAATATCAATAATATCAAATATTAATTATAAAAAATACGATGTGTGGCCGGCCGAGCTGCATCTCGTGTCGCCTTCGTAGCTTAATTTACTACAATTTATATGTATAATTAAAAGTTTATGTATAATTTGATATTAATCAGAAAGTTTTATTTCTAAATATTTATGAATATTTTAAATAAATAAATTTTTAATTAAAAAAAATTTATAAATTTTATTTTAATTAATGATAATAATATAATTTGTTTTTATAACCATTGATATAATTAAATAAATACAAAATTAAAAATAGATTAAAATATTTTTTAATAATTTAAAGGATTATTTATTTAAATATGTTCTATTTTGTTTAATTTTTAAAAAGAAATTGTAATGTTATATACAGCCATAGTTGGTGTAAAACATTAACAACTATTTGGTGATCCCTCTATAATCCGTAATGTCAAATACATTGTGATTTGTAAAGTCCCGAGTTGTGTATCGCTTTCTATTGTGTAAACTATTTCTTGCATTTATAAACTTTTTTAATCGTTAATTATGTATTGTTTTTAATATAATTCGCAAAACTGTAAAATATTTTAAAAATTATTATAGAAAATACTAAAATAAACAATTATTAAATATTGTATTAATTTTAATTTTGTAATTTGTTTCAATAAGTGTTTGAAATGTCTAAAAAGAAAGTGGCATTTGATTTAAAAACAAAATACTAAATATTTAAAGTTATTGAAAGAAAAATTCATTACAATATAATTGTTAGTAAATATGTTTTGAAAAACACAATAAATGTATCTTGCATAAAAGAACAAAAAGAAGTAATTGAAAAAAAGTAATTCAAAGAGAAAAGTGTTGAAAAAATAAAGTTTTCAGATATTGACGACAAAGTTATTGAATGGTTTGGACAAATGATAGAACAGAATAATTTTCAAATAATGTAATTGAAACTTATTTTAATCTATTATTACTTCTAAGAATTTTAGCAGTAAAAGAGTATAAATAAATAATTATTAGAATTTATTTGGTTAATTTAAAATATATTATGAAAACAATCTATAAATTTTAAATAAGAAATATATATATAAATTTATACTAATTTGTTATTACTTTTTAATCTGCATTTGTTTTGGTAACAAAATAATAATCTATTTGCGCAATGTGAGTCTTTTTGACAAAATCCAAACCGTTTAACACCAGTATATGTATCTTGGCAAGTACGTGAATCGGGAGTAGGCCTGTTCGATTCATCATTATCAGAGCTAGTATCAGCATAAAATTTTGTAGTTTTGCAGCAACTCAATTTTAATTCACAATTATTTGGATCAAAATGCGTATCACATGTACCATCTTTACAGCAGGATGGTATTAAATCTTTTTTACAATTTTGAGTTTTATGATCTTTATAAAACAAAAATAATAGAAGTATCAGAAAAATATAATTGTTCATTTTTGTAATTTTTTTTATTATATTTAATAATATATATATTTAAAATGGCTAATTATGCTTAAATATTATATATTCGTAATAATAATTACAGATGTTAATTATATTACGAAATATTTAATATAAAATTCCAAAACATGCATAATTTTAATTATATAATTTTTTACTTAAATTATATTTTTAAAAATCTTAATTATTATATTTAGCATATATATAAATTTTTCTTTTTAAAAATGTTTATATATTATCCGTTTGTTAATTAAATACAGTCCAACCCGCTTAAAACGAACAGCTTGGTTCTGCTAAATCCGTTCGTTATAACCGGGATTCGTTATATACGACTATAACTTAATATATATTTTTATTTTGTACCATAACTATTGTTCGTTATATGCGGGTATTCGTTATAAGCGGGTTTGTTATAAGTGGGATGGACTGTATATTCAGAAACAAATGTAAATAAAATAAATTATAGGAAAAATTAATTATTATTTTAATTGTTATAATCGAAATATATTTATAAAGTTTGAAATTATTATTTTTAATTAATTCTTATATTTTATTAATTTTTAATAAATATTATAAATATATTTAAAACAAAACAAATTGCCAATTTAATTTGTGTAAAACCCGGGATTAAAATAAAGTTTTTTAACCCTTCCCTTAGTCTGTGTCTCAATAGCCTGTTTAGCAGAGTATCCAATTGTTTGACTCTCTCTTTCCTGCAGTCTTTCGCCAACTATAGTGGTAACCAAATCGTGTAAATGCTCTTTATGTGCGAACTCGGCCAACGAATGGGCCAACTCGTAGCCAAACCAAGAACCGGTCGATATGTTTCGAAACGCTGCGTAGCCTATAGTTTAATAATTAGTTTATTTTATATTTTAATATTTTATCAAATCCTTACCATTTATTGTAGAATAATAAACAAAAATATCGCTCCAAGTTGGAACGAGTTTGTATTTCGTAAAACCTTTTAGTTCAATTTGTACTGGTTGAATTTTAATTCCCAAATCTATTTGTTCTATAATTAATTTAAATGTAAAAATCAATTATTAATTAAATAATTTGATTTGGTATATTTATAAATAAATAAATTAACATTATACAGCTAAATTCTTTTTAGCTTGGAGAATTTATTAAATAGATTACTTATATTTTGATATAATTAAAAAACATAAACAAATAAATAAATAAATTTTCAAAATATTTAGAAATTTATTTTCTAACATTATTATAATATTAATTAACATTGAAAAATACCCGAATTCATTTCAATTATATTGTAAAATTATTAACATTTAACAAAGATAATACTCCCATATTATATAAATAATTTTCATACCATATCTAAGATATAAAAATATTGTTTAATTTTAATTTAAAAATGATCGCTAATCATTAAATAATTTTAATTAAGCAAACAGTTTTAATATGTTTGTTTGTTTATTGTCTGACTAAGACAAATAAATAAAAACAAAATATATTAATTAATATACTAATAGAAAGTAACAAGAACAAATAATAATAATTTAGATTAATGCAAACCTCCTCTACAGGAAGAAATAAAAAACATTTTTGGTTTGTGTCGTAGAAGAGGACAGTTGGGGTTATTGAAGTACTCAAGTATTGTATCGACAGATAGGGTGAGTCCGTCGGTGCCGTAAATCTCATCTTTGCGGCCGTGAGTCAGTATAACGACTGCCAGTGCGTCGTGTTTTACGAGCTCTTCATTCTCAGCAATTGTATGCTTTAGAAGTGTTTGCATTTGAGTCGAAGTCTGATTAGTAAAGCGTAAGACTTTGAAGTATAGTTGACTGAAAACATCCGATAGTCGGTCGGCGTCTGCCCTCGACCCGGATCGGAAAGGCAGACAATTTGCATCAAACAACTGGTTGTTAATAATAAAACAGAAGCCTCGGGGCCGGGATGTCATTGAATAAATATCTTCATTTTGTATTCTTATTTTATTAGCGGTTTTCACAACAATCTCTTCTCCACACGCTTTGGGCGAAGAGAGCAGATCTATGAACCGAATTCGCAACTCATTTATTAAATCACTAAATCTGTTGTCGAACTGAGCTGTCGGTTCCAAGAGGTCAGTAGTGATTAGGTCTGAGCGACGCATTATTTCAGCAAATTTGTCGATTTCTGTTTGATCTCTAGACTCGATATTAGTTATTATTTGCATTAAATTAATTTCGTTATCATTACAAGTCTATACATAAATAAATAAAAATATATTCATATAAATAATAACTATTAAACTTATCGAATAAACATAATTCAAATTACCGTTAAATTTGAAAGTGTCTTGTTGTTAAATATATCATTATCTATAAGAAATATTTTGAATTTTTTAAAATTTGCCAAAATATTAAATTCAGTGTCCATTTTAATTAACTGTTATGTTTAAAAACAAAACACAAAAAATCAGAACAAAAAATAAATTAAAACAATTATTAATGTTGAGTGGCAATAGATAATAAAATAATGATTATTGGCATGGGGATGCTAAATTTCTGACAGAAGACTAACCTTGAAACAATGAATTTGTTTTGATTTTTTAAAGATTATTTAACTTTGTATTGATGATATAAATTTGCATGAAATTTACAAATAAATTTTTACTTTATATAATATCAAACAAAAATTAAAGTATGAAAACAATTAGATAACTTTTTATTTTTTAATTAATTATTTATAATTTTAAAATAGCAAATACTGTACACTTTGAGAACGGACTATTTAATAGTTACAATTATAACAATTTAATTTATAAATTTTACATTACATTATAAAAAATGTAAATTTTAGATTTATAAACTTTAATATGATACTTAAAATACTTAATTTAAAATATGTAAAATAGATTAATCCTTACAATGTCATTTAAAAACATTTTTTCCAATTTTAATTGATAACGAATAATTTATATTTTGTGATAAATTCCAACTCAAAACGGATTGATTCATTTAAAAATATTTTATTAATATTTTTTATATAATTGCATATAAAGTTCAATAGAAATTATTATTTATGTTATATGATGATATATAATAATTTAAATTATTAATCAAATTACTCATGAAATTAACAATAATATTATTTATTACAGAATTATTTTTGAAAAGAATAAAATGTTAAAACCAAACCATAAGCTGAGAATCGAAGAGCTGAGACACAAATACTCTTCAAAATACATTTTTGGGTATATTTCGTAAATTACAGTCGGATTTGAGGAAAAATCCATAAATATTGAAAACAGATCAGGTGAAATAAAACTAAAATCGCCAATTTTTAAATAAACTGCAAAATACTCTCGATAACATTCAATTTTAGAATTACATAATTTATAACAAAATTCAACATTATTACCAAGAAAAAAATCAGCGAACTTTCCAAATCTTAAACTACTATTATTGTCGTAATTAAAAGAGTCAAACGGATATAGTTTTGTCCGATTTATAAAATTTTGAATTTTACATTTAAACAAACACATATCTCGGGTTTGTTTTACAAAACATATATTCTTGTATGGTTTGAATTTATAGCTAACAATAGTTTTATCATATTTTACCAGGGCAAATTGTCCTTTAGTTGCTTAATATCATGCATATATCTCATTGAAAATGTATAAGTTAAACTATTTCTGCTATGAATTTGAATATAAATTGTTTTGTTTTTAAAAAATGTAATATTTTTTATAATAATATTTATAAAATACTCAAATTTGTTATCCAATTGGTAAATGTCGTCCGGTTCGTCATTTAATTGAGAAAATGTTGTAAAACAAAACAATTTTTAATTAATGGATTTGGTATAATTTGTAATGTTCTCACAATTTACGCCTTTTCGATCAGCAGTATTGTATTTTTTAATTTTACAATTAAAAATTTCTCTTGGTAAATGTAGTAACTGAAATTGTTTGTTTATTGCAAAATTATTGATTTTATCTGTAACATTGTTATTTAAAAGTAAATTTTTATCAAGGCAAATAGTAACAGCAGGCAATGATTTCTCGTGTTTGAACTTCATATTAGTTGTCGTTTCGAACGAAAAGTATATTTCATTTATTTTATATAATTAATAAACACATCCAATCAAGCAAAGTAATCTTATGAAAATATTGTATAAAATTAGATATTTATTTTTTAATAAATTGAATTTAATATTTTGTAAACAATTCAACATTTTAAAAATATGATTTAATGTTTATTTACATTAAATAAAACAAATATTATAAATTAAATCTACTTTCATATTATGAAAATAATTTTTTAAAGTTTATTCTTTAAGTTTATTATTATATTCTTATTCTGTTTAATAACTTATAAAATTATCCTTTAAAAAATTTTAATCAATAAAATAAATTAAATACGTTAACATATAAATTATTAGATTATTAAAAAATTTAGCAATAACAAAATAATTAATAATTAAATAGTACATTAATTGTTTTATTTTATACAATTTTATGTTTATATTTTATTGATTATTTTAATAAAAACAATAAAATTTTTTAATAATTTTTAATAAATGTTTTTGAATATAATTATTATTTTATTATTAATTTTTTAGTAAGGAATAATTAACAAATATTAATTAATTTTTTAAAATTAATTAAAAAAAATTTAAATAAATTATTTTACTAAATTAATTTTAATTTTTACAAAAAAAAAATATTCTATTTAAAATTATTATAAATATATTTTTTTTATAAATTAACAAAATACAATTATTTTAGATAAATATTTTATTATATAAAAGCACATAGTAGTATATAGTGTGTAGAGCTGTGGGCGGGGCTTGTGATGACGCACTACAGTACGAGCCTATTTTCGAGACGTAC
>JAQFXP010003373.1:0-12668 GCA_034693685.1 Belba bartosi | reverse complement strand
GGGACTTTACCATTGGTTCATATCAAACATTAGTTCATAACATCCATGGTTCATATGATCCATTACTTACTGTATAATTAATTGGAAAGAACAAATCACAACAATAAATTATTTTTTATATTTTGCCATAAATTTAATAAATTTAATAAATTAATCTAATAATATAACATAACATTAATTTGATTTAAATTATTAAAATATTATATTTACCAAATATAAAGAGCAAGAAATTAATCAAAAATAAAAATTTAAAAAAATATTTATAATAAAAATTAAATTTTTGTTTCAATTATATTTGTTGTTTGAACTGATGTAGTTTGTTTATATTTAATTCAACCAAGATTACTTAAAATTATTTAATGTTAATGAAAATTTAATTATTTATCTTTATTTTTATAAACATAATAGTTTGTATGAAATTTGCCATTAATTTCAAAACCAGTTTTAATGTACTGTATAAACATTTTAAACTGTTTAACTAATAGATAAATAATGGAAATTAATAGCAATTTAATCATAATAAATAAGGCTATTCAAAACGGCCTCTACTACATGCACAATCAAATTACCTTGTTGATTATTTTAATCCAAACTACCAACAGATTTATTAATATTTTTCCCTCTCCGCACAATTTACTAAATATTATAAAAAAATTGTTATAACTTATTCTAGAGGTTGTCAATTTTGACGTCAGATTAACTAGGCGCTAATTGAGTCCAACTTTATTGCAAAATATTTTCAACTCATAGACTAATAAATTTAATTTTTATTTTTTGTATTCCTATTAAACATTAACTCAAATCTAAAATTTACAGATGAAGTTTGCCTCTTACAATTAAGATATTTAACTTGTTCACAAATTTAAAAAAATTTCTAGAATTGTTAAATTAATTAAAAGTAGTAAAAACTATCTATAAAAGTTTTAGGCATCAATGAGGTTTTGAGTGGGTTTTGTGGTTAAAATATTAGTATAAATTGAAACATAATTGAATTTTAATGGGTAGATTGGAATGATAAAAATAAATAAAGTTATTACAAGAATATTATCAATCAAATTACAAGTATTTTACCGTTAATAAATATAATACATTTTATTATTAAAATTAAAATATTAAATTTTTTTATATAAATTAGCATTAAAATGCTTGTAATACTTGTAAACTCAAAATGCTTGTAAACTCAAAATGCTAAAGTTTTATTTTTTTATTTACAAGGTATATTCTTAATTAAAATTAAATATTTTTATCATATCAATCTTACATTTAAAATTTTAATTATATGACAGATTATATTAACATTTTATCCAATATCCATTTCTCAACACTTCCATTATAAATATTTTGTATTTGTATCAATTGTATAATTAATTTTGTTTTGTTTCTAATATTTTTTACAACTGTAAATTAAGTTTTAGTTTTTAATAATATAAAAATTTAATATTTAAATTTTATTATTGATATTAGTAAATCGATTAACTTAATAAATTTTTAATTAATTTATTTGTAAATTGTTACAAGTTTTGATTTGTATCTTAAGATTTTAGAAATTGTTACGTGATGTCGACTTTTACTTAATTATGTTTGCTGTTTAGTACGCGTAAAATACATTTTTGACTGTATGGATGATGTGTGAGTTTTGTCACAAGATTGATTGGAAAATAGATTTATCTGACAATAAAACTTTCTTATGAAATAATAAAACAATAAAAAAAATTTAAGTAATAAACTTTCATGAAATTAGAATTAACCATAAAATTTAGATTAAATATTTAAATTGATAAATTGATATGGTTTATTTCATTAATATTTTTAAATTTGTAACTTATAATTTTTGTAAATAAGTAAATTATAAAGTTTTTATTGAAAAATTAGAATTAATATATAAAAATTAATAATTTTTAAGCATAAATTAATAAAATAAATTAATTAATAATTAATGAATTATATAAAAGTTTTTTTAAATATTTTAATTGAAAGTTTTTAATAAATTCTGTTTTGTTTTAAAAATAAATTTGTTCAAAAGTTAAGATTATTATGTCAACTTTATTTTAGACGTTTCTATATTATTAAAAACATTTAAAAAAATATTTTTAATCAATAGAATATAAATAAGTATATTTTTAATAAATCTAAAAATTTAAGAATTTAAAATCAATTTTCCAATATTTTAAACAAAACAAATTTTAACTATTTTTAATTTATTAAAAAATAATATTACTGTTTCTTGAATATACATCAAACAAAAATAAATATATTTCATATCGATGCAATAATCATTGCTTATAAAATTTATAGAATTTTTAAGTCAAACATTATATAAAAAGTGTTATAAAATTTTATTAACTTTAACAAATTAATTTAATTATTTGCATTTTATATATTGTATCGTATTTCCTCACATATTAGTACATTTACATATAAAAAAAATTTAGGCTTTATATACTTCACCCAAAGAGATTATACATGTACTGTACTTATAAAATGAGAAAATCGTTTTTGTAAATAAATTTTATTAAATATTTTAATTTAATAATTGATATTAAAAATAATATTTTAAATTAATTATAGTGTTGGATATGTTTATTTTTTAATAGTTAAATAAAAAAGTATAAAATTGCATATAAAATTGGCAATATTTGTATAAATATTAAAAATACTTAAATTCTGCGAATCAAGGTGATTTATATGTCAAATAAAAAAACAACTCTTTGTCTGTTTATTTTCTTACCCTCCCCCAGTTCCCCACCTCTGGGGTAAGCTAGAGTATTGTACTTTGCATTCATAAGGTTATCTCAGATATGAATCATAAGTTGAAAAAATCTTAATATACTTTATATTTTTAAATATATTTATTAAATTCAATATACGGAACTTAATTATCTCTATTAGTTTAAGAATTATTTAAAATTTTGTTGGAGCTAAACTTTTTGAGTACCCTTATATATTATTATATATATATATAATTTATTTAAACAAAATGTAAACTTTCAGAATATTTAGCTTTTTGTATTATATTATATTTAATAAACTATTAAAATAAATAATTTATTCTAAACTGTAATTATATTCAACAATAAATATTAAATTAAGTTTTTATTTAAGATATAATTAATTGGAAAAAATTAATAACGAAAATAAATTATAAATTATTTTTTATATTTTGCTAAAAATTTAATAAAATATTTGAATAATATAACATAACATTAATTTGGTTTAAATTAAAATATTAGTTTTTCCAGAATTATTTTCCGTTTTAATTATTAATTAATGTATTACCAAAGGTGGAACATAAAACTATTATCATTTGCAAAATGTTATTATTTAAAAATAATGGTATTTTTTAGTTTATTATATAATATGCATTTGTATCTACAAATGCTTTTAGCAATATAAAAATATAATTAACTATTTTATTGTTTATAGTTAATTAAAAATAGACAGTCATTAAAATTTAAAAAATTAATTTACAGTTTATATTTATCTGATTATAAACTGTAAAGTAAAATTTTAATTTTTAATGATTATTTATTTCAACTTAAATATAAAAGGCAAAATATACCGTATTTTAAAATTTTTAATTAACTATAAACGGTAAAATAAACTGTAATTAAAATTTATAAATTAATGTTTTATATAAAAAAAATTTGAAATGCATGCTAAAGCGATTTAATTTTGTTTACAGAAATATCTATTTATAAATAAAAGTTTGTGTAATTATATTTTTATTTAACTAGAAAAATTTGCAGATATAAATGCTAATAATGTAATAAACTAAAAATTAGATTTGATTGTAAATAGTAAAATTTTTAAAAATGTAAAAGATTTAAGTTCCAAAAAAATTCGCGTTTAAAAATGTCAAGAATTAGTTCGTATCAAAATTAATTACAAACAAGATTTTAAGATAGCTTATTATGACTCAAGACATCGTGATGTGAAATTTTATATAATGAATCTAGACGGAAATTATACTTACCAAAAAATAATTGGGAATACCGAGATGTTAATTCCACAATATTTAAAGCCCTTCCAGATTGTGCAAAAGTTAATCCGGTCAACTTCAAGCTGCAAGATGTGGAATCTACTAGAAGAAAAAATAAATTAGCGCATGTGCAACGTCTAAATTAAAGGATTTTTTTGGTTATTAATAAAATATTTAAATATTAAAAGAATGAAGATTAAAAAAAATAATTATAATTGAATTCAGGTAATTATTTAATTATCTAATTTTTAGATGTAATTTTGTTTTTATAAAATTTCAAATGTTATTTAGTAATTTTATTTTTATGATTTTAATTATTATTTTCTAATTTTTATTGTTATTTTCGGATTAATTTTGTTTTCTTTATTGCAGTGTTTGTCAGTGTTTTAGTAGGAAATAATGTGTCTAAATTAGTCTTAAATTGGCTTAATTGCAATTTTGAAATGAAATTGAGTGCATATTATTTGCATTCAATTTTATTGACAATTTAGATAAAAAATTTAAATAAACCTTTAGTCGCCAAAATAACTTTATATAATGAGAGCTTATGCTCTCATTATAACATTCTTTTAAATTTTAATTTTAAATACTGTTTTTGTTTAATTTTAAATAAAAAATATATTGCATAAAAAAATTAAGCTTTTCTGGTGTAGTGTTTGTGAATGTCCTGCGCAGACAGCGGTTCTTGCAGCTTAGGCTGTCGGACCATTTATTTGGTTGCGCTATGGGTGATTAATTTTGGCTTGCGCCAGGATGAATAATACAATATATTTTTAAATTTTAATTATTTAAAACTATTTAAAACTATTTGATATGTGTAAATAGTTTTATTTTAATATAAAGTCTGAATTTATCGATTTCTTATTTAGACATATGTGACAATTTGTTTATTTGAATAAAGAATATCAATATATAAAAATTTAATTAAAATTAATATAAGTAAAATAAAAATGTCTTTTTGTTGTCTATTATTTAATAAATAATACAAAATAAAATTTTAATAAAATTAATTTATCTAAAATTAATAATATGTAATAAAAAAAATAAGAAAACTGTAATAAAACTTTTTGCTTTACAGTTTAATTATATAAAGCAAAAATAATTTATCAAAGATCAAAATTTATTTTATACCAACACGTTAAAAATTGCTCATAACATTAATATAGATATTAATTTGGTCGCTAATGATAAAAAGTTAAATGATTTTTTAAACACATTTTGAAAAACAAAATTAAAAATATTAACTATATTTCTTACAGAAAAATTTTAATCAAAATTATAATTTATGTGTCCTTAATTGGTAAACCCAAAATGTTGAAGTTATTAATTTAATCAAAGATATTACTGCGCAAAATATTGCAAATACCAATACAAAAAATATTTGTTCTACGTTAAAATTTATAAAAGCAAAAACCTTGATGTTAAATTTTTTTGAATAAAATAACGTTTATAATGTAAACAAATTAAATTAATTATTTACTATTTTCCTATATATATTGTATTAAATTTATTAATTTTAATGTAATTATAGTGTTGTTTCAACTTTGTCCAATTTACCATATATCAAACGAATTACTTAAAATAGCTTTATTATACCCATTAAATTATCTAATGTTTGGCATTGCACTAATCAGATCTTATGATAAAATTATATTTCCTTATTCGTATCGTATTTGCCAGTAAACTACACCGTCAGATTCTTTATTCAGCGCCAATTTAAACGTTTTTATTTGCTCGATATGTTTAACTAGTTTGTAAATTTAATAAACTTAGCATATTGTTCGAAAAATGGCCATAATTATAATTTCTATAAATAAATCTAACACAATATCAGTAGATTACTTCTATAAAATTTCAAGTGTTTTACACGCCTATAAATTGCGAATTGTATGTTTATTGTAAAAACGAGTAATTATGTAACCCAGTAATATCAACAGTCAACGTAGCCTGTTATTTAAATTTATTTTTCTCAAATAGCAATTTATTCTAATAAAAATTAATAAGGTTTGACTATTTTTGTAACGGATCAATTAAGATAACTTTTGCAAATTAAAATATATATTGTTTAAAAATTTTGCTAGTTTTCTGTAAATCTCCGTAAAGTAAAAAAAGATTTGTAGTTTTTATTGTAATTCCATTGGCAAATGTTCTAATTGCAATATTTTAATAAATGAGTTATTAAGCATACAATAAAGTTTATTACTATAAAATTTGTCATAAGTTGAATAGAAATAACTGGTACAAATTACAACCGGCTTCGTCGTCTGTCAAATTCTAATACGCAAATTAAACAAATACCAGGCGTTTTAATCGTCTGTCAAACTTTAATATTAAATTTTTAAAATTGCGAGTTTTATACGTCGGCAAAAATTATATAAGAAATTTATACAATTGCCAACCGCTTTCGGCGTCTGGCAATAATTAGAAAATAAAAGTTTTACGTAGTTTATTAAGTTTGTGTTAGTTTATACTAGTTAATGGTAGTCTATACAGTCAGTTTTTTTTTCTAAAAGTGGTCCAAAAATATGACTACTTTTTAAAACAATTTATCTGCAATGATATAGTATTAACAGATAAATTGTTTTAAAAAGTAGAAATATTTTTGGACCATTTTTAGGAAAAAAAACTGACTACAAGTTTTTTATAAACTGCAAATTTAAAGTAAAAAAATTTGTTTATAGGGTTTAATTTTTTTCAAGATTACAGTACAACTTATTTAAAAGCAAATTAACTTTATAATTTAATCTATGCAATTACAAACCATTTAAAAATATTTTTTTTTGTATAATTTTAAAATAATAATTTTTTCTTTATTTGTAGATATTTGTCTTTATAGGTCCGAATTGGACTAATTCAAAGTTGTATAATTTAAATAAATTGACATTAATTAAGTTGCATTAATTTAAAATAAACAAAATTTAATTTTTAATATAAAATAAAAATAAATTTAAGAATAAATTAAATTAAAATTTA
Organism: Belba bartosi; assembly: GCA_034693685.1. NCBI lineage: Eukaryota > Metazoa > Arthropoda > Arachnida > Sarcoptiformes > Damaeidae > Belba > Belba bartosi. The sequence continues at coordinate 5,716 of JAQFXP010003373.1, read as the reverse complement.
GGGAAAATTACAAAAGTAAATTTAAAAAAATTAGCTTTGATTAAATTTTGTTTGGTATTAAACTATAATTAATTATCAATTTATTAATTAACTGTAATCAAATTTTTAAATATATATTTTGTACAAATATAATAACAAAATATTGTAAAATGCTATTTAATTATTTATGTTATTTTTTTAAAATTTTAATTCTTTTAAATATAGTAGTTATTAACAAAATTTATAAATAAATATTATAATTAGTTTAAGTTATAAAATAAATAAAATTTCTATTATATTTTATTTCAATGATTCTTTGGGTCTAACATTCAATAAATATATAAAATAATTAAATATTAAGTAAATAGTAATTTATCAAAATCTTTACAGTTTATATTAAATATTAAATTAATATTTTTTCAATTTAGAAAATATTTCCAACTGACAATTGATAATTTTGTTTTAATAATTAGTAAAACATTAAATCTTAAATTATTTATCTAAATTTATAATTTAAATATAATATTAATAATAATCTGATAAAATTATTATTATTATTATAAATTTAATTTCATCAAAGATTTACTTATATAAATATAAATAAATAATTTAATCTAGTCTTAAGTCAAAAATTAATTAATAAACTGTAATAATACTTACAAATTTTATTTGATAAAATAAACTCAATTACATTATTATTATGGCTTAAAGAAATATTGAAATTTTTGGATATTTTTAATTTTTATTTTATTTAATTATAAAAGTTTTATGTTTTATAAAATGATATATTAAATACTTTAATATTTATTTATTATTTTTCAAAATTATTTTAATTGATTTCAAAATGATTATTAATTGTTCGATTCACAGACAAGAATTTCAAATCTAAAAATTTGTTACAATTTATTATTAATATAAATTAAAATTAAATTGAATTAAAAATAATATTTTATTAGCAAAACAAATGAAATTTAATTAATTTTCAAAAATATTTGTAAGTATTTAGTCGTTTTTTATTATACAGTATATAATTTTGCAGTAAATAATTAAATTATTTAAATCAAAATAAAAACACAACTAAATATATTTAAAATATTAATAAAAATATATTAATACAAACTTAATTAATTTTAGCGTATTAATTCAAGTTTAAAATAAGAACTTTACATATTTTAATATTTACACAACAACATTTTTTATTATATTTTTTAAACAACATATAATAATTAAAATTAAAATCTACTAATTGACAATCGTATTTTGCAATTGCTTAGAAAATTTGCTAAAACAATATCTAATGCAATAAAAATTATATATTTATACATTATTTTATAATTTAATTAAATATAATAAGTCAATGAATTAATAACAATAAAAATTTTAGCGTTTACTAATATAAATTTTAAAACAAATATTATTATACTAAAGATATTAAATTTATCTGCTCTCCGCTCATATGAAATAATGCCTTAAGCATTTAAGATGTTTATTCGTTATCTAATTATTGTTTCTAGATAAACACTCCCATTGGCGGACATAATATAAAAAATTGATTTGTTTGTTAAGAGCTGTTTTTAAAAATAATATTTATTATGTAAACTGCAGTTGGAACCAAAAATAAAATCATTGTGAGTTTTTAATTTTAAACAATTTAATTGCTCAATATTATATTTAAATTTTAAAAATTTGTTAATAAAAATTTGTTAATAAAAATTTAGAAATAAAAAAATTTATTTAAAAATTTGTATTAAACTATTCATAATTTAATTATAAAACAATATATTTAATTTATTAACAAACTGTAATTTTTCAATAAATAAAAAAATATTATTAAAATGTTAAAAATAGTTTTAAAAAATATTATTAGTAAAAAAAGTATAAAATTTTTACTAGAAATTAATTGTTTTGTTAAATATCTAATTTGAAAAAATATATTTAAAACTATTAATACATTTAGCTAATTTAATTTTATAAACAGATTTATCATTAAACAATTTTACATTTTAAAAATAAATTATTTATTTTTAAATAATTTTATTTTCTCTTTTTTTCTTTTTCTGATTATATAATATATTTTCGTGCTCGATAAAGTTTTTGCAAATTTATAAATTTAAATTTGTTAATTACTAGCGCGAGTTATTGTTGAAGAGCAATAATAGCATTGATTTTATTATCGCTATGGGTTTAGTAATTGAATAATGATGGGGTTATAAACAGGAATGTCTGTTATTTTAAAATTTTAGACAATTGTATTAAATTTTTGGTTGTTGCGAGAACACATATTAATATAAATAAAGTAAGTATTACTTTGTTTCACAACGTTAATTGATTACAAACTTGTAATATTTTTGAACAGTTTCGAAGACTGTCTGTCTTTTTTATCAGCAATTAATCTATACTGAGACCAATAATGCGTTCGCCGAACCAGTCGAGAGAATGCTGGGAGAGAGTAATTCAAGAACAGTTTAATACTATTACTGTTATTAAGTTTATTGGACTTTAAATTATTTGAAGTTTAGATTATTTATTATTGTTTATACTAATTCTGGTATGCAATACAAATTTGCAACATAACTAGCCCTCAAATTAAGATTTAGTTACTGTGCAGTTATAATGTTTAAATTAATATAAATTATTTATTTTGAAATGAAAAGTTAATTTTTCATATATATAACACATGTTTTAGATAATTATTTTCATTTAGTAGGAAGCTTTTAACTAGATAAAATATAAAAATTGACACATTATATTATATTATTAAAATTTTAAAGAATGTTTGTGTGGTTAATTTAATTAATTATATTTAATAAAATTTGAATTTAATTGTTTGTTCAATTTGAATTGCTTGACAATAATTGCATAATTTTGTTTAGAGCATAATGTTTTACAAATTAGTTAAATGTAATACGAAAACAAATTTTGCTTGTTAAGAAATAAAAATAAAATAGTTTATCTAAACTTCCGTCGACACAATAAATTCACTAATAGTTAGATTTGTTGTTTTATTGTATTAAATAAAGTTATCTCCAGAATGTTTATTTTTTGCATGTGGTATAATCGTCCACTTAATATGACGTTATTTACTATGGTACATAAATTCTTTATTTCAGATATACAGTGCACTCTCTCAGTTGTAAACTTTTAAATAAACAAAAAAACTTTTCACATATCAGAGAGTTAACAGTAGGAAAAGTTAAATTTAATCTAAAATTTATTTAATTTTTAACAATGAACAAATATATATTATTTTAAGATAAAATCAGTACTTTTTGATTGTTTTGATTGTTTACTGTAAAGTGTAGTTTATTTGCCTTTTTATATGATAAAATTTATATTTTTATAGTATTTTGATTCAAAATATTTTTGAAATTAAATGTTTTATAGTCGACATAGCTTTAAATACATCTACAGCATTCTCGCACTACCGTTATTATAAGGTGAAATAATTTATCAAATTTGAGTTCTTATAAGGCGAGGCAAACTCAAACTATAATAAGTGACAAAATAATTAATTATAATTGGTTTTTTTTATATATTTTGATAAATTATTCTAAATTAAAATATTATTTTTCGATATATTTTTTAAACTTATAGTTAATGGCTGGTTTTTATTTTTATTTTTAAGAACATGTACCTCAAGATATAAGAACATGAAGCCCAAACTTACATTATAAAAACATATTCTAAACTGGAACCGGATACAGTAAAATATTTTGTAATTGAATTTAATATATATTTAAGTGTTTGAAAAAACAACCCAATCAAAGCATAAATAAAATTTAAAAAGTTTTGTTTTTATAAAATTTAAAGTTTAATACTTTTTACATTATTATTAACTGTAAGAGCAAAATATTTTACAGTAGAGAGAGTAATTTAAACTATTTTTTTGGTAAAAATGGTTAACAACTCGAAAAGTTTTACTACTTACAAGTTAGAAGTTTACAATTAAGAATGTGTTTAACATTAGTAAGTATAGCATATCTGTCAAAAAATATATAATTTTTTACAACAAGCGATTTTTATAGTACAGGAAGTTACAACTGAGAGAGATTGTAATGAAAGATTGAAGAAATCATTTTATTTTTATAATTTTTATAAAATTTAAAATGAAACTATTGCATACGTTATTTTCACCAAATTTAATTTTTTCGTAAATTTACGTTGTAAATAATCAATTTATTTCTGTTAAATCTTTAGTAGAAATTCTTACAAAATTTATTTGATTAAATTATTATTTCAATACATTTCTTTACATTTTAAAGTTAGTGCAATTTCAATCAATTAATTATTGTTACGAAAGATTGAAGAAATCAATTAATTTTTATAATTTTTTCAAAATTTAAAAATAAAACTATTGCATACGTTATTTTCACCAAATTTAATTTTTTCGTAAATTTACGTTGTAAATAAACAAATTATTTTTGTTACATCTTTAGTAGAAATTCTTACAAAATTTATTTGATTAAATTTTCATTTCCGTTCATTCTTTACATTTTAAAGTTAGTGCAATTTCAATCGGCTTTTCTTTAGTATGTGGGCCGTGACTTAGAGAGGCGTGGCTTATATAATAATGTAGTTTGGGTCGAGAGGGGTATAAATATAAATTTTCACTCTACGGAAATTTACCATTTGGGAGATAATTAGATAAAATTATTTGAAAATTAATAAATATTTTACAACGTTAAACTTGTAATGGCAATTACTAGTCATAAATCTGTAATGATTAAAGTTGCAAAATTCTTGATAAATTTGGTGTTTTCTATGTTGTATAGAAAAATGTGCTCTGGGATAAATAAATGTGTCGATATGTTAGTTTAATTTTTATGTAAGGTTAATTTATTTAAAGTTATGTTATTTTATGCTATGATAGCTTAAGTTAGGTTAAATTAGTTTATATTAAATTAAGTTTGGTTAAGTTTGGTAAAGTTTGGTTAAGTTTGGTTATATTTGGTTAAATTTGGTAAAATTTGGTAAAGTTTGGTAAAGTTTGGTAAAGTTTGGTTAAGTTTGGTTAAGTTTGGTTAAGTTTGGTTAAGTTTGGTTAAGTTTGGTTAAGTTTGGTTATGTTATGTTATGTTAGGTTAGGTTAGGTTAGGTTATGTTAGGTTATGTTAAGTTATGTTAGGTTATGTTATGTTAGGTTAGGTTGGGTTAGGAAGGGTTGAATAGGTTTAAGTTGGGTTGGGTTAGTTTGGGTTGGGTTGGGTTGGGATGGGATGGGATGGTTTGGTTTGGATTTGGGTTAGCTTGGGTTAGGTTAGGTTAGGTTAGGTTAATAGTAGTCGAATATTTATATATCAAATTAAAAAATTTTCAAATATTTTGTTAAATATCTTTTTAACGGTAAGTTTCCGTAAAATGAAACTTTGCCAATAGACTCTGTATTTTACAAGCTTTGCAAATATGTAACCCATATGTCCATAAATTACGGCCCATATACTAAAGAGGAGCCATAAAATTATTGCTTACGTTATTTTCACTAATTTAATTTTTTTGTGAATTTACGTTGTAAATAAACAAATTATTTCTGTTAGTTCTTTAGTAGAAATTTTTACAAAATTTATTTGATTAAATTTTCATTTCCGTTTATTCTTTACATTTTAAAGTTAGTGCAATTTCAATCAATTAATTCTTGAAACGAAAGATTCGTGAAAATTTATAAATGAAACTATTGCATACGTTATTTTCACCAAATTTAATTTTTTCGTGAATTTACGTTGTAAATAAACAAATTATT
>JAQFXP010003372.1:0-12670 GCA_034693685.1 Belba bartosi | reverse complement strand
TATTCAAATTTTTTTAGATTAAAATAAAATGCGTTTATTAGCAATATTTTGAGCGGGGATTTTGAAGGGGAATCAAGCAAAAATTTCCTGATTTTGAAAATTGGCAGTTATCCCCCTAGAATTTGTTCCGCAAAAAGATATCTCCTTTTACTTTTTGGGTTTTTTGATTAAAATATAGAAATTTTCCCTAAATTGTCTAAATCCGGTTTAAATACACTTAAAATAAGTAAATTTTTGCCATAAACATATAGGTTTTTGGTATATCCCTACCCTGATCTGGCCTGCCTTCTCGATCTCTGATTTTGAGTTAACACAAGCAATATGTTTATTATTTTATTTAAAATAATAATCAAATTTACAAATTATTTCTTTTATGTGAATTGCATTTTTATAACTGGAATTAAAATCAGATAAAAATAATTTTAAAAACAAAATAATTTGGTTTTAATAGGAGCTAAAGTCGATCAATAGTTTGCAGAAAAAGCAAAGCATTGCCTAAATATCCTTCTCTTCTAAGGCTAACTGATTGGTTGGCTGTATGTGATGGTAGTCTAATGAATTGGTCAGTTGAACGGTTGGGCACAAGAGTGCCATTTCATAAGTGGGTGGGTTGTCGTCAATCAGTATGTGTTGGTCTGGCGAGAGATTAACGAACACTCTATTACTTACATCCCTGTAATCAACTGACAAATGATAGTTCGAATCACAATACTCTGCATCAGATTCTCTCAAATTGGATGATCTTATGTTTGAAAGAGACTGACTGTGATTATGGCCACCATTTGTTGGCATGTTCTGCTCGGGTGGTCGACGGCTGGCCTCCGAACCAGTGTTTACTCTTTTATAGAACTTGAAAATCTAAATGTATTTCAAATATGCAAAAGATTTTACAGTATATTAAAGAATGCAATTATCTTATCTAGACAAAATTAATATGAAAGCTACTTGAAACAAACACTCGAATCAAATAAGCGTAAATAGAAAAATGAATAAAACGAGAATAACAGTCAGAATGTATGCAAACCTTATTTAGTATAACAGTGAAAAAGAAGAGCACAAACGGGAAGATAAAAGCGACACAAAATATGACGAATGTATAGATCGCGTATTCGTGAAGATTGTTCTTCTGCATCATAAACCCACAAATCAAAAGCGATGTTATCGTAATCGGCAGTACTGTCGCCACAATGCAAGTGAGCACTGGATTCGAGCACTTCATTGACCAACAGCTTTGTGACGAAGAGTTTTGATGGAATGAGTTGACGACTATGCCTATTAAGGACAGCAGTTCGGGTTATTCGCTATTAATATATTATATTAAGATAAGACATACCATTACGATATAATAGATTGTTATTTCTGTTATGCATTCCCGTCGCCAACACTGATGAAGATATATTTGTAATCATTTGAAACTAATCTTATTTTTCGTAAATAAGATTAAATATCGTTTAATTTGTAGTCTAATTGCATGGTTAAAAATCTAATTTTTAAAATTAATTCAGGTCAATGAGATTAAGAATAAAAATAAATGTTGAACACAATTGCTTGGCATATACTGGACATATTTAATAGTTCAAAATTTGATAACATTATTGAATTCTTGAATTAATATATATAATAAAATTTGATATTAAACAATTAGACAGAAAACTAATATTTACATAATTTGGAAACAATATTATTATATTTGGCATTGCTAAATTAATTTATAAATAAATATTACAAAAGCGTATTTAAAACATTTATAATAAAAACAAATTAATTTAATCAAATTTAATGTTTAGCAAAACAAAATAATTTAATATTATTTAGTTTGCATTTAGATTAAACCAATTAAATATATAAATAAAATTTATCTAAAAAGGCGCTCGTAGTGGCACAAAAATCAAGAAATATATTGATTAATTGAGTCAACTTGTAGTTAAATCTTGGTTCTATTAATGTCTAAATTATTTTAATATATAGTTATTATTTAATTAGTTTATATATCAAAATATAAATTTTTTATTTAATGAGTAAATCAAAAATAAAATTATTTAAATTGTTGGTTTTGTTATTTAAAATACTCTTTTATTGTGCTTTACTTTAAATATATTACATTTAAAATAACTAATGTTAACTGACTTTATAAATTTGGCTTGGCTAAAAATTTTCAGGCTGAAAACCCTATTTTTGCGAAAGCAAATATCATTTAATAAAATTTATTTTAAACTTTTTATATTTTTCCAAACATCCCTGTATATTTTCTCACATTTGTAAATTAGAATTAAAAATTTCTGTTTTATAAACAAGATTTCACCCAATAATCTAAAAATTAATGCATATTTCAGATATAAATTCAATTTAGCAAGTGCCATTTTAAACATAAAATAACCATAACTTTAACCAAAAATCCTAAATTGCAGCCAAATTGCTTATAACGATTAATTTATTCACTTTATTAAATTAACTTGTTTAAAGTAATAAATTAATAGTTTTGCTTTAATTGATTGTTGAGTATATTGTATATCAATACACTAATCGAGACTAAGTGAGTCAAAAATCTATATTTTATTTGTATTAGAATTTTAATTAAATTCAAATTTTGACTAAATATTACATTTGTTTGAAATATAAAAAACTAAAGAATTAGTTTAGTATCGATGGAAATGTGGATTGCGATCAAACCATTAAATGACTACCAAATCAGACTATAAGACAAAACAATTGAATTTAATGTCATTTCAATTATAACCGCTATTATAGGTCTATAGAAATACATACTTTCCGAGAGTGAGTTCAGGCATTCCCGGATCCGATCCCTTCTTCAGACCTGTCGATACATCGGATCAAATGAAAAAAAAATAATTATTAATTGAAATATGAGTTCAACTAAATGAATACAAACCTAAGTATATAATAACCGGAATATATGCGTAATTGAAACTAATTCTAACCAATGAGAGTACAGTCGAGAGACGGGCTTTCGTTTCGTTATTCATTTCAATTCAATTGATTAATTGATTAATAGATTTAATAGATTTTCAGTTATTATGGATTTCACACCAATTGTCGAGAATTGAAATAATGTTTGCATCAAAACGTGACTTCAATTTAAAAAACATATAAAAACGTAATTTATTTGATTTAAATGACATTTACTCTAATGGCTAGTGATGTAAAAGTGAGCGACGGAATGGAAAATCAAGCAATTGTTAGCTCAACATCTCCAACATAGCACGGAATGGAATGGTATTAAAAGTACAGACCTATTGGCTAATATGGAGATAACGTAAACAGAGTTATTGTTTTGATTGTTAGACTGATTTAGTTTGGATTTGGTTTGAGATATGAACTAAATTTAATAATTATTAATAATAAACTTAACTCTTATTTATTATCACTTTATTTTGTATTAGAATTGAAATGATTTGAATATATTTGCTTTAATTGATTCCTAAATAACATCGAAATTAATACTTTAGTTGAAAACAAGAATTTAATTAATTAGTAATTTTGTGGAGAATTTAATTGAACTGAAGAACCAATTGATGATAAATGGCGTCAAATATTTTGATCCAAAACCCACCAACACTTGCATTGAATTCGAAAATGGATTCAATTAACGGCAATCTTGTGGTCGAAAGCGACAAAAGTGTGGCTAAAACGGAGACAAATGAAGAGAATTTGTCTAATCTTATGGAAAAACTTCACTCAAAAGCTAATCAAATGAAGTCGTGGACAGAGTTGACCAAAATTATGAAACAATCGGTTAATGAAAAACGACATATCATTGATGTAAACGAACGAAACCAAATGCAGAAGTGTTTGGACACAATCCAGAAGAGCATTCGAGTCACGTCTTTGCAATCTATGGTCGAACGACTCGAAACTATTTGTCGACAATTGGGTCTTAAGTTTAGTCGTCCGCCACAGACCAGTCCCAAACGGGTCGAGTGTTTCGTTCATTCAGAGATGTATTACGTCGAGGTCTTACTGGAGGCGCCCACTGGTCAGGTGCTCGACTGCAAGGTCGCACATCAGGCAGAGGCGCTCGTATGTGGTGTTGACATTAAGTTATACTCATTTCTCATTAAATCTATTCAATCTATCAATGTCTTAGAGTTGTCCCGAACTGACGGAAGTCCTACAAAATGGAGATTTCGTAGAATTCACTAAACATTTGGAGGGATTGTCGTCAATATATCAAATAAATGCCGATAAGTGAGTGATTGTTGTATTGTTTTGGTCAGTCATTGGGTTTTAAAATACATATTTTATTATATTAACAGAAAGAATAAAACCAAAGCCTATCTGGCCTTACATGCGCTCGAAATTGATTTGTCGAGTTTGGCCGAACTGCAGAAGTGAGTTCTAATTGAGCCCTTTCTCGTCAATTGTTATTAAATTTTATTTTTATTAATTCAAAACAAGTCATCAAATTAATGATATAAACAATTTGGTTCACAAATCTCCGGTTGGAATCTTAGAGCCCCGAAAAGGCGGTCACCCAATGAGACTGACCTACTTTGTGCCGCCTTATGATCTGATAGACTTGTCCTCTAAGTCTTGTCTCCCACTCCACGTTGACGGTACGGTTAGCTCTTGTTTTGCTTACTCTTTGAATTAACTCATGTGCTTAACAACAATTCAAATGATTATTTCAGTTATATTGGACAAGAAGTTGGGCTACTCGGCCACTATTTGCATTGAGAGCTCGTCTTCTCATCGCTTACAACACGAGTCGCTCATAAATACACTGAAAACACCGGAAGGAAAAAATTTGCCGCAATTTTCGGCGCTAACGAACCTAAATAGTACTCAACTTCCGGCCTGTTTTGTACTGAAACTCCAGAAACCACTCGTCACCTCAATTGACATATTGAGGAAAATAAGGGCCGACACGAACATAGAGTTCAACTATGAGCTGATCAACAAACGCGAACCACTCATACAATTGATTGCGAAACAACTACTTGTGTCTCCGAATGGCACCCAATCTAAAAGCAGTCGTCTCTATGTGAAGCTCCCGAACCAAAGCCATTGCTATCACTTGAATGAAAGCTGCGATAAGTTGGACGGAGTTGTCATCACTTCCATTCCAATCACTCACCCAACACATGTGCCCAGAATTTTGGTTCATTTGCGACAACAGGTCTTATTCAACGTAATTATCGGTAGTTTTATTCGCCAAACCTCTAAACCCGGTATTGAATTAATTGCATAAATATATTGAAATGAATACTAAGTTTTGATAATTGGTTTGTATTTAACAGAAGACATAACAAACATATTTGAAGTGACGACTACTTCGATGTCAAATATTAACATACAGTTCGAACATCCAACTGAAGAATCATTAGCTACAGTAGATTTGGATTTGCGGGACGTGACGAACGTCAAGTGCAAACTCTACCCCACGAGTAGTCTCTCGTCGTTCTGTTCGGATGATTACGCGTCGAAAGTGATGCAAAGGTAAGGCGTATTCGAATCGACGAATCGAACCATTCGTATTCGTATTCGACATTATATTTGATTGTCTTTATTGTGTTTTTAGATGTCTATCAATTCCGGTGACAATGCGTTCGATTATAAGTAAATGCAAAGAAAGGGCAGCCGTTCTGAAGGAGCAAATGGCAAGAGAACAGTCGAATCAAATGCCTATCAATCACAACGACCTCTATTTTTCTTCTCTTAACCAATCGAACGGCTCGTTAGACCCAAGTTTCGGACGACAGCAGTCGTTGTCATATCTGTCTCAGCAATTGCAACAATACAACGGAACTCAATCACATCAACAACAGCAGCAGCAGCAACAACAACAACAACAACAACAACAGCAGATGAATCAGCAGTTTATCGGCCAAAACAGTACACTTCAGGGACAGCAACAGAATTTGCAGCGATTTTTCGCACAAAAAATGCAAAACCAGTTGAGCCAAGAAGGCATTCAACAGAACAGACCACAAATGACTTTACAGCAGTTCCATCAACAACAGCAACAAATTCTTCAACAAAACCAAAACCAACTGCTGGGCCAGAGTGGGGGACAGAAACACAACGCAATGCTGATGAGTATGTTGAGTGACATACCGGCCGCTAACTCACAAATGGCTCTTAATCTTCTCAAACAACAGCAACAACAACAACATCTTCAGCAACAGTTCCAATTGCAGCAACAGCTCCAATATATGCAACAACAGACACAACAATCGCAACAAAAGCCTAAAAAACAACGAAAACGAAAGGCAACTAACGATAACATAACCCGCAGTCCCGCGAGTTCTACCGGTAAGAGCCCTAAACACAAACTAAGTGACGACGACTACAGTCGGGACTTACCCGATGATGGTTTGGGTTCCGATCTGTTCCAATGGGGTAACGACACGCACAACGCCTGTCGGCCCTCTTCCACGCCTTCGTCGAGCGCTTCGTTCGCCGAAACGATTGGAAATATAAAACAAGAGTTGAATATATCGGGCGGAGCGACACATACGGGTGCGGCTGACAGTGCCAACAGTGCCAACTCATATGCATTTATGAATCAAAGACATCCGTTTGGAAGCATTCAAAACGATTTCAATGATTTCGGTTCAAATGAATTACCACTTTATGGCGAATCCGGTGCAGAAGTAATGAATGACATCAAACCTACCCTTACTTTAGGTATGAATCAGCCCTTGATTTCAGCTAAAAGTGCGAACAAAAGAACCGCAAAAAGAATGAAAAGCGATGCCAGCGATGACGCGAGTGGTACAGGAGATGAGGGCCATAACGAACAGCTCAAGATTATTAAGTCACTCGAAGATCTGCATCAAAAGGACAACTTCTCTAAGTTTTTGATTAATAAAGACTCGATTTGTGGTTCAGATAATAATCTCAAGAAAAGTGGTTTAAATAATATAAAGGCTTCGAAAATGACGAATAAAAGTGATGTTCGGCGCTGTTCCAGTGCTGGCATTGAAAGCGGTTCTGAGCCGAAGAGAGCCGCGAATCTGACCAACATTGAGGACATGGCAGAGCTGACCGCTGCCGTCAAAAAGGAACGGAAACGAAAGCGCGCCGAAAGTGTGGACAGTCTGAAGGCATCGGCAATCTGTGCCACTTCAACAACCGGTAGGAATGTTATAAATTCGAACCTTAACTCTGAGTCATCAATGATGCCGCCGCCGATGATGGGCACCATTGGAGACGTGACCTCATCTTCATCTTTGGCTTTTATCGATGGAAACCAATTGCAAAAAGCGTTTCCAAACGTGAAAACCTCTCCGGGCGCGGGTGTGGGTGCGGGTCCGTCGCCGTCGCAAACCGTTATGAAAATCTCGAGTTCGGGAAAGAAGTCATTATTTGGAGCAAACGTTTCGTCTACGAGTGGTAACGAATCGAAAATTACGAAAAACTTATTAAATAAATTGGAAAAGAGTTCAACCATTTCATCAATGCTTAAAAACCAAAAACAGGGGTTTAGTGTTTCGCCCAAAACCTCCGACTCTGAGAGCACTGGTATGACTCCATCCCAATCGCCGAAAGGACTCGCATTTAAAACAACAAAATCGAAGACTTCATCGAAGACTGGACTCAACTCATCGCCCGGAAGAACGAAAGACCACAATAAGTCTCAAATGTTAAGCGGAATCAAACAGAAAATAGCGAACATTTCTTCGACATCTTCGCTGTCATCCAAGTCTGGATCGACGGCAGTCTCGTCTTCATCTTCTCTGTCTCCCGGCCTGTCTTCGGGCACCTGCTCTTTGATGGCCTCATCGGTCACGTCATCCAAACAGCAATTGGCAAAAGTGGCGAAGATTTCGCGGAAAAGCTCTTTGACAGCAGTTGTCGACCGTTTGCATCAAAAGCAAGACTCGACTGGAGTTATACCCGGAATAGTCGGCGTTCCCAATGAAAGCGGAAGGCCTGAGAGTAGTACTCTTTCGACTAATAGACCCGACACTACATCCGCCCCTAAAGTAAGTCAAAGCGGAGGTAATAAAGCGACGGAAGCACCAAAAGCCAAGTACTCGCGCTCTTCGGATCAGTTCACTATAAAACAAAGCAATTCCGGCGGAGGACTCAAAATGAGTATAACTAAGACCAAAATGGCCGGCATTGACAGCTCGACCAAAATAGGGCCGGCGGGTACGGGTCTGTTCAAAAGCACATCGACGGCTAAGTTCACAATTCCAAAGTTGCCAAAAGCCAACAATTCCGTCGCTTCTCGTCCTGTGCCCACTTCGTCGATTCCTTTGACTGCCACTACTTCCAGTTCCAGTCCTTTGGTTTCGGCCAACCCTTCTTTGAGACGACAAATTAGTGCAAACCCTAAAGTGACGACAGGGAACGTTAGGCCAAATGTCTCGAGTTCTACTCACCCGACAGGAGCTAATGTATCACCAAAAGGCAGTTCCGGTACTGTCAGTCTCCCCGCCCATCAAAATAAGCCCTCTTTTGGGGACCGAATGAATGTGAAGATTGCCGGCAGTAGTCCTTTAGCAAACAAGAGCACAACCAATAAGGCATTGGGCGATAAATTTAAAGCAAGTCCAGAGCCGAGCTCTACCACTAAAGTGAGTCATAGCGGCGAGGGTTTGTCGAGTAATAGCACTTCGACTACCTTTCCATTGGTTAACAAAACAATTGCCGAGACTTCCCGGCCTGCCGTCTACTCCAAGTTCGATGGCGTTACACTTCCAATGCCTATCGGATACTCTAGGAGTCTGAGCGCGTCTGCAGGCAATGTGAGTCCTCAACTGCCGGCGTCGACCACTCCTGCCGTTCAGTCAAATAAACCAAATTATTCGAAATCGGTTTCAGTTAATGAAAACGAAAGTATGGAACGAATGCTAACCAATTGGTCTAATCAGACACAAGACTCTGCACTCAATGAGTCTCCGAGTGAGGGCTTTGACGCTATTTCTAACAATAAAAATAATGACAAAACAAACCATAACTTTGAGCCAACCTCTCAGAACATTCCCGAAAAAGCTGGAGTGAGTAGTAGTAGTGATGTGAAGGCGTCGACCAGTACTCCGAGCTCTCCGGCAGAGATGGCCTTAATGTCCGATGCCTTTCAAAATCCACCGCCACTTATACCCATTGAAGCAATTGACGACTCGAGCGAAGGCGGAAGTGGTGGCAGTGTTAGTGTTGAGGTGAACAGCGAGTGCGAGAACTCCAGTCAAGTAGCCATAGACTCGAGTGAGTCGGCGCAGGGATGCCGGCCCTCGGCGTCCACAGCTCTCACCTCAAGTGATATTTGTTCGACTGTTTCGGCGATCGAAACGTTTAACGAAGTGTCGACTTCGGACAACGCGAAGACCGACCAAAACGCCGACAGCGGCTCTACAGTCACTCAGTCCAGAGTCGATCGCCAGGACTCGATTGATTTGAATAATCTGGCCGTCGATGAAGACGAAGACCCGGACGGTCTGGTCATAGATGACCCGTCAATACAGCCAAAGCCGAGTCGCGCCATCACTGGTCACAACAGTGAAGCCGTTTCTTCGTCGACCTCTCGTTTAAGTGGTTCCCAAAGTCCGGCCAAATCATCGACTTCGCCGACATCGAGCAGTAACAGCACTCCAGCGCTCGTCTCAACCCCTTCTCTGCCATTCAGTTCGATTGCCGGCAATTCGTTCGGTTCAGTGACGTCGCCGTCGAACCACTCGACGAACAGTTCGATCCAAAGGCCGTCTCCCTATCCCATGGCCGACATTGACGATGAGCTCATGGATGAGGCGCTCGTCGGCTCTAATGAATAGTTGTATTCCTTTCTTACGAGTTTTGCCTACACTTACTGCTAATGTAATGCAAGAGTTGCAGAGTTTTAGTTATTTATCGCAAAATAATTAACTTTTTTTTCAAATAATTTCAAAATATTATTCAATTATTTAATTGTTAATTCATTTGCACTCATTTCTTGATCTCTTATTAAGTTGTGAATACAAATTATGATTCGATTCTAAATACAATTTATTTTAAATAATCTCTTCTTTACTCTCATTAATATTTAGCCTATTTTTCATATTTCGTATTTAATTTATTATTTAAAAACATTCGCAAAGTTTTTTGTGACGAAATCTAATTTAGAATAATTTCATAATAAATCGGATTTAAAAATTAATTTTTTCATATTATTTTGCATTTACTTTAATTATATGTTATTTTTAATTAATTAAAATTTTAATTATATCCAAACTTTGTGTACAGACTTTATAGATTACTTTACAATGTCAATATTTTAAAATTAATTCAAAGATAAAAATTTTGTACAAAATTATTGAATTAATTAAAAATAAAATTTTGACAAAAGAAATATTTAAAACGATATTCACCAATAAGGCTAATACAGTATTATATTCAATGCTTGAGTTAAGCCAAGCGCTACTACTCTTACATCAATAGCCATTTGGTATCGAATCTCAGGGCTAAGCCATGAGTGGGCCATCAGTTCTACTATTCATTCTATACTTACTATTCTATCGTAAGCCCTATGGCATTCACTGCTAATACAGTATTAGAGAGTGGATAACGAATGGAAACTTCTCATTACAACCAATAGAACCATTAGAACCGTTGCAATACTTTTAAATGATTTGAAAACCAGTTTTTAATATTTAACTGTTTTGTCACATCAAACGATTTTCACTTTCATTTAAATCAAGATTAAACTCAATTATCACTTTATAATTCATAAATTATAATTAGATTGAAATTATGGATAAGATTAAAGGCAAAGCCAATGGAAAAGTTCGTTCAATTAAAAAGTCGACTAAAGTGAAAACCAATGATGAAAATCGAAAAGTAATTCGAAATAAGGATAAAAAGTTAGAGAAATCTAAAGCCGAAAAGTATTCGACAAACAGTTCACAAACTGTTCTGAAAGACTTGAGAACTTCTGCAACTCGTAGTCTGAATAGCTTTCGAAACACTTTCGATAACTTTTCTCAAGTAAGCCATTAATGCATTAATTTATATAGTATTTCAAGAATTCATTTATTTTTAACTATATTTTCAATTATTTTTACTTAAAGCGCTTGAAATTGTCTTCAATTCAAAACCAAGAGTTGACTAACAATACAAATGACTGTAAAAATTATCGACAATTTATTGGTAATACAACTCCAGTCCAAATGTATTCACCGTTTGGTTTCGAAACGCCCAGTCCTCGGGTCGACAGAACACATCTTAGAAGGTATTGAATAATAAGTTTTCGAAAATATTTTTTAAGAAATTGAATTTTAGACTAATGTATAATTGAGTTAAGAACTAACTATTGAATTATTTAATGCAAATTGAGGTCGTGTTCTCGACAAGTGTTCTTCAGTCCGACCGCGAAGATTAAGGACGACGTCTTGTATCTCAACAATGGTATCAAAGAATTGAATTTGATTTCTGAAGACATTGAAAATCGCTTTTCGCTCTCAAATTCAATTACCAGTAGTTTTGATTCGAATCAAAGTTTGATTTAAACCAGAGATTCATCGGATCGGCCGATCTATAAAAGGGGATCAGGAGGATCAGAGCAGGCATTTAAAAGTTTTTTTCCTAAAAACTTATGAGGGTATCAGAGGAAGGATTTAAAAAACACTCAAAAACCCATATATTTATGATGAAATTTTATCCAATTTAACTGAATTTAAACTAAATTTAGTTAATCTGATCTGAATTTAGCACCAATTTAGGGACAATTATCTAATTTTGTATGCCGGCAACCAACAAATCGTAGGGTACCTTTGCATGGGCCAAATGCTAGGGGGTAAATTCAAATTTTTAAAAATGAGGGGATTTTTGGCTGATCCCCCTATGAATGCCTCATTATTTCTATTCTTATTGTACTCTTATTTGCATTTTTCACACGAATTCAAATTGTTTTGAATCGAAAGCTTTGTTTTATTTTATTTCAGATCAAACGACAAATACAGTGTAAATAAAGATATTTAGAAATCACTAAAAATAAGTTACAAATGAAAAACATTTAAAAAAACTTAAAATAAAATTAATTTTAATTAATAAGTAAACTAAAAAAATGATAAGTTTTAATATTTGTGTTAATCAAAAACAAAATTAATAATAACTTTTAAAAAAATAATTATAAATAAAACTTAGATTTGTATTAAATAATGATTTAAACTAAACAATCAATGAATTCGATCGCCAATAGAATCAAGTTTTTGGTCTTTTGACAGAATTGGTGTCGCATTGAATGGATTCTCTCTTCAGATAATTATTTGCGTCATTACTGCCATTACTCTCACAATTGTCGGGAAACTGTGCGTCAGTGCTGTTGTCGAGTAGACCTCCGCTCATATTCGAGGTCTCGTCGGCAATGCTCGCCATTTGGGACATATTCGACATATTGTTCTCCTCTTGACTGCACTCCGAGAAACCGGTTATCGAGTCTTCGTTACCGACCGTCAGAAGTGATGGCGTGAGTGAAGAGGTTCGCGAAGAACCCGATTTCGGTTCCCGAATGTTCTCCTTATTGTTCGACACGTTATTCGAAACACTATTGGCTTTCGAGCGAACGCTCTATTCAATGAGAAATACAATTAAAGCAAAACTCAAAACACAATAACAGTTCAAACTTCGGAACAAGAGTTCATACACTGTCGTAGTTGGCGATCGGAACCCATTTGTATATCTTCATTGTCGTGTCCCCAATGGTCACCCATTTCTTCTCCCTTTCAAT
>JAQFXP010003371.1:0-12677 GCA_034693685.1 Belba bartosi | reverse complement strand
ATTCCATTGACACCGAATGAGATTGTATTGAAACCCAAGGGTTCACCAAAGGGTCAGTAGTTTTGAAAATATATTTATCAATTAATTGCAAAAATAAATAAATATTTCTAATAATAGCCACAAAAACCAGTTGTTTGTCTCCAAAACAAAGTCAATCAAAAAGTTCACAAAATGTGTTAAACCGGTTAAACTAAAATTGAACCAAAATTAATGACTAAACTATAGTTCAATTCATTAAATGGTTTTATCAGAATTGTGCCGAAAGTGATGAATAAATTATTATTTTTTAATAAATATTTAAAATATATTTTAAATTTAAAATTATTTATTGAATTTGAAATCAAATTAAATTTTTAATCAACAAATAAATGCAAAACATATTTAACCACATTTACTAAAATTAGACAAATCGGTCCACTTTTTACCATTAGTGCACTCACTCTCGACAAATACTCTCCAATTGGGCTTAACTCGATTCCAGGCCCAGAATGAACGACAATCATCGCAATCAATCCGAGCACCAGAATAACCAAGCAGATTATCTGCGTGTGATTCTAAGTAAGGTAAAAACACACTCTCTTCTAGGTAAGTTTGCGGCGCATTATCATCAAAATTAAAGTCAGTTATTCGATGTAATTGAGTTAAAGCTTTTGCTTCAATACCCGAACTGTTTAACAATCGATTGTACATTAATTCGAGTGAAAACGTATTATTCGATTCCTTATCGAAATTGAATGCATTTTCTGGTATATGACTGATAGACGTCTCGCGAATCGATAACCAATTTAATTGATTCAGATATCGAAACGCATTTTCACCAATCGATCCAATACTCGAGTCTTGAATATACAAACTTGTGATTCGATTCTCATATTCAGTGATTGGTTTGAATGCATTCGAAGGAATTTCAGTCAAATTATTATTAGTCAACGAAATGTCGGTTAGATTTGAAAATTTGCTTAATATTTCAAATATAGTTTGACTCGAATTTTGTAGATTTGGATTGTCTTCGATCTGTATTTTTTGGGTCACCCGATCTGTTCCATTGAACGCATTTACGTCAATATATTTCAAGTTTTTTGAGTTCAAAATAGTAATTCTATCGATAGTTAAGTCTTGGAATACGTTTTCCTTTAGTTGAGTTATAGTCGTATTATATATAACAAATTCCTCAAAATGTTTGTCCTCTGTTGAAATTGTCTTGATAAATTTATTTATAATTATATCAAGCTCGAAGTTTTCATCTATATTTTGGCAAGTTAATGATGGAATCGGATATTTATCGCAAATACAGGGTTTGATTAGCTCTTCCTTAGGACAGTCGCACAATATGTTGTATGTATTGCACAACAGAACCAGAATTGAAATTATTTGAAATTCTGTTAATTACACAAAACACTAAAATCTAATTTTTTTTAAAAATAAATAGACTTTATAATAATATTTATTTACTTACGCATTTATACTGCAAATTAATAAGTTTAAGTTATATTTTTATTAAATTGAACCCGTAATTTGTCAAATGTATAAAATGTAAAAGATATTTCATCTTTTTTATAGCTGAAGACAAATGTTAATGTTCACATAAGTTTTTGTTTCAAGGTTTTAATTTTTAAGATAATTTTTACTTGATAAATTATCATTTATATAAAATATTTAAAACAATTTAAGCGTGTTAGCACAAAGTCTAGATTATTTAATTTATAGATTAGCATCATAAAATATTAAAATTTTTGGTATTAATTTTTATTAAACTAATTAATTTTATTTAATAAACTAGGTTGTAATATTTTGTAATGATATGCTGCATCATTCAATTTTAATAATAATAATTTTATTGCACAGTTTATCTCGGATATAGTAAATGGCTGTTTTGTAAAATTTGTTTACTATAAACGGAATTTACTATAAACGACTAAAATTTCATAACATATTTGAACCTGGTTTTTAGCAAATCGCTTACTATAAGCGAGATAGACTGTATAAATTTAAACATTAGACTATAACATTAATAAAATTTTTAATTGTTTTACATTTGAAAACTAAATATAGTGACTAAAAAATTAAATTTTAATCAATATAAATAATATAATTAATAATACGGATTAAATATTATTAAAAAGCTAGATTAATTAATATTATTATAATTTATATATTCATTTTGTTAAATTATTTATTTTAGCAAATTATTTGTCAAATAATGATAAAATTTAACTATAATTTAAACAAAAAATTTAAATATTTTGATACTTTGGCCTGGATCGTTTAATAATTTTTAATAACAATAATAAAAGATATGTAATAATCTGAATAAAAAAATGCAAATAATGTAAGACTTAATTTATAAATAAAATCTATAAATTTATTTACTTGATAACATTTAAACGAATTAATAGTGAATAACGTATAACACGAAAAGCCAACTCTTTTTCCACTAATTCTTTCAATTATTGAAATAAACTAAAAATTAAAATTTTATTATTTGAAATAAAATTAATTTAAACATATTTTAAAGTTTACTTTTAATTTTATTTTTAAATTTCTATTAAAATTATTAATAAAATTTTGTTTATGTCTCTTATGAATCCAAATTAGAAACAAACGGTTTAATAGTTTATACGATTTATTCGCTTTGGTATTGACTGACGAAGCCGTGAATATTACAAATAAAAAAACAAATGCACCAAGGATAAAACAATAAATCCAAAATAATTTTAGCAATGTAGTAATTGATTTAAAAAAAATAATAAATATATCCAAAACAATTATGCTTCCTATATTAAGCCAAAAGAATAGTAAATACTTCGACCAATAGCTGGTATTGTATTCATTAATCTCTCGATATATTGCATCCAAAGAGTGAATAGTTTTGGAAATATTAATAAATTTTGTGTTTTCTATTGAATTATTAATTAATTTTATTTTGTGTTTTAAATAATAACACATAAAATAAAAATAAATAAATTGATATAAAAATATATTTAAAATATAATGAAATAATAAGATATTTAATATAATGTGTGGAATTCCAAATATTATAATCTCTATTGGATTACAAAACAAAATATATGTAGAAATCATAAGTAAAAAAGAAAATATTAAAAATAAAATGTCATTGTTAATTCTTATTATTTTCAAACAAATATTCAATCTTTTGCTTAATATCCGAATCAGTGTTTGGTCTTCGAGACCGACACTAATCGGCGAACGCAAACCCGACATCATTTCAAACACTGCAAGAAATGTCGGTTTTATACCATTTCTGTAGTTATAGTAATACATAATTTGAGAACTAATTAGATTAAAAGATACTAAAATTGAAATAAAATTAAATTCAAATTTACGTCCATAAAAATGTGTAAAATCTCCCAAAATTAATAAAATATATGAATTTAGTTTCAATAATAAAATTAAAAAATATTTAATAAAATTCAATAACAATAATATAAAAACGACAATAGGTTTGTGTAATAGAGATCTTCTTTTATCTGAATTAGTATTACTAGTCGTAAGACATAAACCAATTCTAAACAAATGATTTTCCGCTGATTTAATCACCAGATTCTGTGGCAATCGTTTAGATAAGTTAATGGATTTCATATTTTAAATATATTAATAATTAATTATTAAATATTAAAATATATTTTGTAGAATAAATTTTAGAATAATTTAATAAATATTATATTATTGTTAAATGAAAATGTTATAAATATATATTAAACGTATATTAAAATTTAAAATGTTTAATAA
Source organism: Belba bartosi (assembly GCA_034693685.1). Taxonomy (NCBI): domain Eukaryota; kingdom Metazoa; phylum Arthropoda; class Arachnida; order Sarcoptiformes; family Damaeidae; genus Belba; species Belba bartosi. Next base: position 8,927 of record JAQFXP010003371.1, on the reverse strand, counting down.
TAATGTCTAATAATCATTTATAAATTAATATTAACTATTTAAAATAAACATAATTATTTTTAAAACTTATTTGTATAACTAATGTAAATAATCAAACAATCTAATTTTAATTAAAAAAAATTTCTTATTAACTTATTTTCTAATTTTAGTTTATTGACTGTATTTAAGCCAAATATTTATTTAGTTAATTAAATATTTTTTAAATTTATTTTTTAATATTAAAGTTTATTGCAAAAGTTATATATTAGTTTTTTGAAAATACAAGCAAGTTAAATGTTTTACTCATTTAAGTCAATTTATATAACTATAGATTCAATTTTAATAAAATACAATTACCGTCTTATACCATTTTTACCATGGTGCTCTTCGCAAACAATAGTGATTTTGTCAAAAACAATGGTTGCTAGTGGTGCAATTTGCGGCAAAGATCACCACTCCCCTTAAATCTCGCGAAGAGCACCATGGTATTTAATGTGCGTTAAGACGGTAATGCAAATTTCAAATAAATCTTAGTCATTTTCATACAATAGTCAATAAATAAAAAAAAACTTAAAATAATTGTTAGAATTAAATAAATGAGTTAGTTTATTTGATAAACTATGTTTGTACTAAAATATTAATACAAACCAATCGATAACCGCATGAGTGACCACTAGTTAGCCATTCATCGCAAACATTGAATAAACTAATTATTGATTAAAATTACAATAAATTCAAAAATCATTTAAATAAAACTTATATTTAGATTAATGTATTATACATCAGATATAAAAGACTTGTGTAGAAGCTTAACGCGCCTATTTTGAATTTGCCCGGTCCTACTTTATAGCTTGAATTAAATCCAATATTTATCCAATAAAATAGCAAATACTTCGACCAATAGCTGGTATTGTATTCATTAATCTCTCGATATATTGCATCCAAAGAGTGAATAGTTTTGGAAATATTTATAAATATATTTAACCGTTTTATTGTATTATTAATTGATTTTATTTTATGTATTTAGTAATAACCAAAAACGATTTAAATAATAGAAATTAAAATGTTTATTAAATTTTTTATTATTTGCTAAGCATACAAAAACAATATATCTGCAGTGGCCACTGCAAATATATTGTTTCTGTATGTCTAGCAAATGGTATAAAATATTAATTAACTCTTTTGATTAAATCTACAATTGAGAAAATTAAAAATATATTTAAAGCCAAAAATCCTCCCTAATTTTGAAAATTGGGATTTATCCCCTCCTAGCATTTGGTCCGAGAAAAGGGACCTCCCTCGACTTTTTGCCGGCCGCCGGTAAAATTTTCGGGTTTTTTGATCAAAATTAAAAAAATTTCCCTAAATTAGTTCTAAATCCGGTTTAAATCCAGTTAAATTAGGGAAAATTTTATCATAAATATATGGGTTGTTTGAGCGTTTTTTAAAAAATCCCTCCCCTGATCCACCCTAGGTTTTTGGCCTAAATTTTTGGAAAAATCCCCCTCTGATCCCCCCTGGATCATTTGACCTTCTGAATCTCTGCTTAATTCATTGACTGGATTAAATTTTTAGATACATAAAAAGTTTAATTTTATAATAATAACTATAATAATTAACTATTGTATTTTAATAACATTTAAAAGTTTCAAAATATTTTGACTTTATCAGCTTGAATAATTCTGCTTTAGTTTAAATTTTATAAATCCAACAAACTAGTTAATTTAAATAAATAAATATTTTGTAGTTAATATTACCCTAAATTCCTGTCTAAAAGCCGTCTCATGTATAAGCCGGGACAATAAATTATCAAATTTTTAAAAATAAAAATGTAACTATAGATAAGCCGGACCCATGTATAAGCCGGGTAATTTATAAATAATAATAGGTTTAGTTTTGATTAGTTAGTGCAGATATTCTTATTTACTAATCTTTAAATGTGAATTTATTTAATAAATAAAATGGATTTAAATACAGTCTATATCAGATATAATAAATAGCTTGGTTTTGTAAAATTTGTTCACTAAATCGGAATTCACTTCAAATGATTTAAATTGGAACTTGGTTTTTTTAAATCGTTCACTATAAGCGGGTATTTATAATAACAGATTAACGCTAAGCGGAATAGACTATATTTAAACATGGGTCTTAAAATATTTACTATAATCTTTTACTATAAGCGTGTGTTCACAATAAGTGGGTTAATACTAAGCCAGATTTACTGTAGTAATAAAAAAACACCCAAATTATCGAAAATTTTTATTCTGGGGTTATATTAATTTTTTCAAACTTTTAAATATTGAATCAAATAAGGAATTTTAGGGTTTTTAATTATCAAATAAAATTTTAAAATGTAATAAATTTATGCTATTTTATTAAATTAATTCCGTGTATAAGCCTGACCCATGTATAAGCCGAATGTTAGTTTTTTTTAATTGTTTCTACTTTTTTCTTTATATAAGCTACGGCTAATAGACAGGAATTTAGGGTAATATTTTATTTTTAACTATCAATAGTAATACAAATCGAATTCAATATTTTGTTGTCTAATAATTATTAATAAAATAAACTATTTATTAATTTAATAAAACTGAATTAACAATGCTTTTCTCAAATTCAAAAGCATCCCTGGCCATTTCCGTAAACGTTAGATTAATGTAATAAATATTGTGTTCGTTGAACTCCCAAACCGGTGGTTCAGTACCGCCTAAACACCACTTTAGGCCAATTATCTTATTATCTCTCATCAATAGATGTATTGCATAGAACTCTTGTCTCCAGTTCGCGTCATATCTGCTATACATCTTAGGACAGATGTAAGCACCGGTGGCTCCGAACTCACCGTTAAGTTTATAATAATATTCCGGATGTTTGCTTAAAATAGACTGAACTGGGTAAACTGATAAATTCCATGTCCATTCATCAGGGTAATAATTATGATAGCTGTCTAACGGTAATGTCGAAACCGTAATGTCGAAAACGGTAAAGTCACAAATTGTTCTTTCAAATATAGTAATTTGAATATTTAACTTTAATATTTAAGTTTATCCTCAACCTGCATACATAATATACATAACTTGTGGTGTTACCACTTTTAGAGTTGCCGAAAAACTCATATTTGTACCTCAATTGCGTCAAAATGATGTCACAAAAGGTGGGACTCCGCTCTATAATTATTAGTAAGAAAAATATTATTATTTTTACATTTGTCTGTTGGCTAATAGCGGTTGGCAATTTTAATACTATTTTTTATATATTACTTGAGTTATAAATATATTAATTGCAAATCGGATTGTCTTATATTTAATATTTAAAAAGAAATACTGAAAATTTATAATTTGAAATCTGTATGGATTGCTTTATAGTATTTGAGGCTAAATTGAATCCTGGATTTAAATTTAGTACTTCAAAATATTACGTTCTTAAATAAACTTGATAGCTTTTCATATAAAATATAACAATAAAAAGACAATAGGGAGAATAAGCAAATAACAAAATGCAAAAAAAAATATTACTATATTTCCTCACATATTAGTACATGTACATACAAAGTAAAATATACCATTTTCATAAATTTGGTCCAAAGCCTCTATGTACATGTTCTTATAAAGCGAGGTAAATCCAAACTTCAATAATTACCACAAAATGTTTTAAATCTTAATATTTAATGATTTTATTCAATAAACTTATAAATTATTCAAAATTAATTTTATCGTTTTCTTTTGATTAAATATCTTCATTGTCTTTATCATCGGTTAATTCTGAATTATCTTCAATTCTTTTAATTTTATCAAATTCTACAAAATTCTTAAGTTTTGAATTTAAGTTTTCATTCTTACGATTACTAGTAAACCCACAGCCAATAAAAGACTTTCTAATTAATTTTTCAAAAATTTTATTTTAAGCAATTTAAAATCATTTAACTACAACTTCAGCTCATTTAAAATATTTTCAGAACTCATTTTAAATATAATTAATTCAAATATTTTTTTCACAAATATTTTAAACGACTTCCTTATTTCAAACCTTTATTTCTTGCGTTTCTTATCAAAAATATTTTAAAGAAATTTATTTACAAAATCGACTTTTTTCTCGTTTTATATGTACATGTACACATACCCCGGGGTATAAGTACATGAAGCCCAAACTCACCTTATATGTATATGTGTGAGGGAATACGGTAAAAGCAAACAATAATATGATATCTATCTAAATGTCTATTTCATTAAGTTTAAGTTTAACATAATCATCAAAACACCCAAAAAATAAAACAACTAAAGAGTTTAGAAATTAATCACTCATGATATCAATTTAAATATTCAGAGGTGGCCATAAGATGTGTTCTTAAAATGGCCATACAGGTAAAATGGCAATCTAAAAAGTCCAATTTTATTTATTTAAAATTACATAATTAGGTTTCTGTAGCTTGCAATTTCTAAAAAACAAATAATTTTTAAATTTTAAATCAACTATGACAAAGTTTATTAAAAACTATATTTTTCCTGTAAAATTTTCAAATAAACTTTTATTAAAATTATCTTATTATAATCTTATGTGTATTTTAAAATACTACAAACTGTCAAGTTAAATTTTAATTCTAGCACGTTTAGTTTTTATTTTATATGCAAAATAAGTTTTTAGAATTTTAGATTAACTTGATTTTGAATAAAATTTAAATGTGTTACAAATACATTATACTCCGTTTATAATCACCACGTTGATGCATGGTAAATTAAGTGATTATAGCCGAAAATAATTATAACCGATGCATTAATAACACTATTTGTAACGTTTAGTGCTTTGCATCTGCAGTGATTATAACCGAATGTAATTATAAGAGGAGTGATTATAGACGGAGTGAACTGTAATTATTTTAAAATATGTGGGACTGGACGAGAAAAGCGAAGTCCGCATAACTGTCCCTTTGAAGAGAAATTTTGAAGTTATTAGCGCTAAAGTTAAAGTATATGTATATTAATCAGTTAATGCGACACTTTACTTATGTATCATGAATAGACAGCACTAAAAATATGTATAATTTAACTTGGGCGTAAATATAACGAGTTTAAGTTAAAATTATTCCTCACATATGTAGTTATGCGGATATCAATTCATTCGTACACAGACACATATTTTAATAAATATTTGTTATGGAAATGTGAGTAAACAAAATAAATTACTCAGATTTTTAAATATAAATTTAATAAGTTTTAATATATTAATTGTAAAATAATAATTGTAAAATTGTAAGATTTATGGGATAATCTAAATGAGCTAATGGGCTAATATATAAATTATTTTGATTCCAGTAATTGTATATTTTTATGTTAATTTTTAAATTGTTTCTCATTCTTAAGTTTAATATAAAATAAATTTTGAAACTGATTAACAAATAATTGAAATACAAAAGTGTTGAGAATTAAACAATTAACACAAAGATTTTAATTGAAATATAATTGGAATTAAAAGTAAAACTAAAAGTAAAATTAAATACAATATTTATCCAATGAAATAGCAAATACTTTGACCAATAGCTGGTATTGTATTCATTAATTTCTCGATATATTGTATCCAAAGAGTGATTAGTTTTGGAAATATTTATAAATATATTTAAACGTTTTATTGTATTATTAATTGATTTTATTTTATGTATTTAGTAATAAAACATTAAATAAAAATAAATAAATTGATATATCATAGTAAAACCTTTTCCCAAAATAAGTTAACAAAAAATATAATAATGAGTTTGGAATTTAAAAAAATTAAAATCTTTAATGAATTGCAAAAAAGAATATATGTAAAAATCCTAAGAAAAATAGAAATATTGAAAATTTCTATAGTTATATTAATACATAATTTGAGTACAAATTAATTGAATTAAATAAAAATTAGCGCTAATTTTATATTAAAATTTTATGTTATAAAAATATGCAAAATCTCCATAAATTATTAATGAATATAAATTTTGATTTAATAAAATAATTATAAAATGTTTTCTTATAAATAATAACAATATTATGAAAACAACAATATGTTTGTGTAATAGAGATCTAAATTAGTATTACTAGTCGTAAGACATAAACCAATTCTAAACAAATAATTTTCCGCTGATTTAATCATCAGATTCTGTGGCAATCGCTTAGTTAAGTCAAATAATTTTATTGTTTTAATTGAAAAAACAATTGAGAAAATTAAAAATATATTTAAAGTACTTTTAAAAAATAATTATATTTAATACTTATTTTTATATTAATCTTAATTCATTGATTGGATTAAAAATTTTAGATACATAAAGGGTTTAATTTTATAGTAATAATTATGATAATTAACTATTATATTTTAATAACATTTAAAAGTATCAAAATATTTTGACTTTATTATCTTAAATAATGCTGCTTTAGTATAAATTTTATAAATCCAACTGGCTAGTTAATATAAATAAATAAATATTTTCTAATTAATATTTATATTTCATTTTTAACTATCAATAGTAATACAAATCGAATTTAATATTTTGTTGTCTAATAATTATTAATAAAATAAATTATTTATTAATTTAATAAAATTGAATTAACAATCCTTTTCTCAAATTCAAAAGAGTCCCTGGCCATTTCCGTAAATGTTATATTGATGTAATAAATATTGTGTTCGTTGAACTCCCAAACCGGTGGTTCAGTGTCGCCTAAATATCCCTTTACGCCCATTATCTTATTGTCTCTCATCATTAGATGTATTGCATAGAACTCTTGTCTCCAATTCGGGTCATATCTGGTATATACCTTTGGACCGATGTAAGCACCGGTGGCTCCGAACTCACCGTTAAGTTTATAAAAATATTCCGGATGTTTGCTTAGAATAGACTGAACTGGGTAAACTGACAAATTCCATGTCCATTCATCAGGGTAATAATTATGATAGCTGTCTAACCAGAGCTTTAGAAAACGTGCGTTTTTATGAGCGATTACTACTTGAGAGCCCAATTGGTGGCTTTTTTCGAAGTCTAGTGTTAACTCATTTTTGCGAAACACATCCAATGATTTAACAACATATGAGTCTCTGTCGAGATATATGCCTCCGAACTCAATGAGCACTCGAATGCGTGTGATGTCAGCAGCATGCCAGTTTAGGTTGTCTTTGCTTAGTTGTTGGCCGAATATTTCGGTCGGTTTTTCAATTTTTCTAATTATTATTTCAGTATTTGTTTTATTGGCGACTCTAACGAAACGTTCGTAATATTTGCCAAACATTTGACTGCAGTCGCAGTGAATGTATATTTTGTTTGGATTTTGATTTTTAATTACAGATAAAATTGACACAAAATGGGCATAATTGATGTGGGTTACATTAAATAAGATATAGTGTACAATATTCGGCACTATTTTAAATGAAAAATCCGTCACATTTTGGCCATAACTTAAATTTTCGATTTGTTTTTCCTTTGAATCTAAAATCATATTAGATTTCGCTTTTATGTATAAATTGTTTTTAAAATTATTGTTATTTTTATTATTAAATAGATTTGAATTTATAATCAATGGCACAATTATAATAAAACATATTATTGTAGTACCAATTAATTTTCGACTATGTTGCATTTTTATATTAATAATTACAAACTTGCTATATTCACAATAGTAATCTGTTGATAATAGATGACATGTTTTTATAATATAATACCGAGTTTTGCACAAATTATTTTAATAGCAAAAACTTAGTGCGCGGCAACACTGAGAACTTGTCTCAAATACTAGTGTGATATACATGTTGATTATGCACTTTAGATGTTATATTATGTTTTATTGTCATATTATTCAATTCAATGATTCACTGATAGCAAATCAAATATATTAAACACTGATAGCAATAAGTATAAATTACTAACAATTAAAATATTTATCTTGCTATATCATTATTATTGTTAAATCAGTTGAAAAAACTAAATACAATCAATAAAAGTCTTAGACGCTAATTGAGGTGTTATGAAGGCTTTTTGGCTAAAATGTCGATATAAACAGTAACATAATTGCTTTTTTAAATGGTAAATTGATATGATAAAATTTAATAAATTTAATTAAAAACACAATTTACAAACATATAGACAAAACTAGAACATTTTAAGTCAGATAACTAACATTTTACCATTAATAAATATAACAATTTATTTTAATTAAAATTGTAATATTATATTTTCCTATAAACTAACAATAAAATGCTTGTTATTTTACTTAAAATGTTAACATTTTATTTCTTTTATTTGTAAAGTATATTTTTAGTTAAATTTAAATATTTTTATCATGTAAATCTACCATTTAAAAATGTAATTATTTTACTATTTATATTAGCATTTTAACCAAAAAAAAACCTCTTTAACCTCTTCATTGGCGGCTAAGTTCTTTATAGATTGTCTATAGTTCTTTCAACTGATTTAACAATAATAATAATTTTTTAACTTTGTGAGCAAGATAAATATTCTAATTGTAAGTTACAATTAATAAACTAGTTTATTTTTAATACATTCTATTCTATTGTAAATAAAATTATCAATATCTAATCTAAAAGTAAATTACATTCTAATCAACGTATTAGTTTCTTTATTAATAAATAAATAAATATATTATAAACATAATGATTTTAAATCGGGCAAAAATCGAGCAAAGTAGCATTAAACGTACAAGTGTATATAACTTAAAGTTAATTAACCTGTCAGTTTACTCTAAACTTTATCTGTATAGTTTTAAAAAAGGATTATTTCTAACAAGTTAAAAAATTTTGTTATTACTATCATTTTAACTTGTAAGACTATTTCAGGGGTTGTGAAGGTCGGCCGATCCAGGGGGGATCAGGGTGGGGATTTTCCCCAAAATTTTGGCTAAAAACCTAGGGGGGGATCAGGGGAGGGATTTTTCCAAAAACGCTCAAAAAACCTATATATTTGTGATGAAATTTTC
>JAQFXP010003370.1:0-12680 GCA_034693685.1 Belba bartosi | reverse complement strand
ACTTTCTATGCTTTCGACTAAACGTTTGGATTCTTATAATTATTTCAATTTTTGTTTTATCTCTTATCTCATCATTAATACAGTTTTCAAATATTTATCAATTTATTAAATATTTTGAGAATTATTTTTATAATTATTTAATCTTATTATTTACAAAATCATTTCAAAAATTTACATTAAATTCAAAGAAAAAATTAATTTTATATTTTTGGTTATTTTCAATTACGATACTTTCCATAAATTTTACAATATATTTATTGAATCATATGGTTAGACCTTTTCCAGTGATTAAAATCGAATCATTGGAACAGTTGTCAAAACGAAGAGATATGAAAATCAATGTCAGATTTGATAGTTCTTTGGCTAAGTTTGCCGAACATTTTGATTCAGAATTAGCGAAAAATATTAAAACACAATTAGAGCCCTATTTTGTATACTATGACAAAGAATTTCAGAAAAAATTAATATCAAGTTTAAGAGAGGGTTCGATGGCTTACATAAACAAAAAACTAACGATTATTTTTGACGTAATTGAAATAACAAAAAAGGAAAAAATTGGTGTAAATGAGAAACAATTAACCGAAATATTGCATATCTCTGAAGAAAGTATTGAAATTAATCCATATTTTCTGATTATTAATAAGAAAACAAATAAACAAGCTTGGATTATTTTTAATCGAGTGTAAGTTATTTTATCGATTATAATTAAAACAGTTACATTTTGTGATTTTGTTTTAATATTTTATTTCAATACTGAATAAAGAATTGTATTATTACGTGAATCCGGTTTATACACTCAATGGATGAAAGATATTCTCAATTATAATCGAAAAAGTATTGGAAAACTCATTCAGAAAACAGTTAATCCAATCTTTGAATACAATACATTATTAATGACTAATTTGTTTGATTTGTTTTATTTGTTATGCTTTGGATTAATTTTTGCTATTATTATATTTATTATTGAATTATATAAATATCTTGTTAATCTTGTTCAAATGTTATTCATCATTTTATATGTATTTAATTATGATATTATTTCATATATTAACAATTAATTATTTAATTAAATCTATAAAAATATTAAATTTTACCAGATTAGATTTTAATAATTAAGTATCAAATCACAAAATGTCATTTTTGTTGTGAATAGAAATTTCATTCCATTGCAGTGGTGTTCTTATTCAGGCATGCTGGTGCAGTGGTCAAGGCGTCCGACTGTAGTTAAGTTTAACATAACTAACTAATTGTAAATTCAAACCCCGTCTAAACTATTTTATTCTATTATATTAGCAATTTTAATAACATTTGGAGGTCAAGTCAATCACGGGCTGGTTACCAAGTGAGGTTTATAGGTAGTGTAAGAGCGGTTCAGCCACAAACTACGTATACGGAGCGTTCAGGTGTGTGCTCTTAAAACTGTGACCACTATCCAGAGTTAGCATAATCCTTGACGATTATTGACTGGGTTGAAATCGCCGGTTGTGTAAAGAAAAAGCAATCGTACATGCTAAAAAATGTTGTTGTTTGGATCAATCCATTCGAATCAGCACTTTCTGCTAACAATGATCACCTGAATTGTTGTATTAATATTTGTAGATCAGTAGAGCATAACTAATAAATTGAACAAAAAATAGCAGTGAATGAATATGAGAGTACCCAAATATGCCGGTGCTTTCACATACTCTACAGTGCCCTTCAGATATATGTCCCCAACAGCGATGTAGTTATAGTATCCTCCAAACCAAACATTTTTCTTAATTAACCCATTCAAATAAACAAAACTGACTGTAGAGAATATTTAGAAATACAGTTCTTTATATACCATAAATTTTCTGATCATATCACGTAAACTTTAATTGTTTAAAGTAACATGTTTAATAAAGTGCAATTTTTGCTATTTGCAACTTTTTGTCAAATTTAGTACTTAAACTTTAACTAAAATTTATTTTAAAATGTTATTTTATTATGAATAGTTTAAACTTAAAATATACTTTTGATCCTGCTTTTATGTTTTTAATATTTATTATTAATTATTTGTATGTCTACGTGCTTGTCTCAAGTTCAGTCACATGTTTACATTTATTTGTATAATTGAATGACTATACGTTCTAAAATAATTTTTATTGTATTGCTAGTTTTTAATGACAAAACTATTGCACATGTGCCTTAATATTAATTTTTATATATAATTATATTTTGGACACAGTCTTGTTTACAATTGCAATTTACTTTAAATATAAATTAATAAAATAATGTAATGCAAAATTAAATTGATTATAAAATTTTTAATTGTGGTTTTAATCTTTGTTTAAAAATATTTAAGTAAATTTATTTAGCGCTTAACATGTTGGTATGGTTTATTAAGTATTTGTTTACATTTACATTTTTTAAAAATACCACCTCTTAAGTTATAGGGTTAATTAAAAATGTTGGGTTTGGAGGATACTGTGACTACATTGCTGTTGGGGACATATATCTGAAGGGTACTGTATATAAACAAAAATATTATAAATAAATAAATATTTAGCACTAAAAAATCCCTTCCATGTTACTTACTAATTTTTTAGCCAAATTCGTTAAAAAATTCCTTCCTTCCGAAACACACATAGGCCAACTTTTTTCGACCTCTGAGAAACACACATTTTAAAATAATTTAATTGACTGACGTTACTCATTAATATTGAATCATTTGTACTTTAAATAAAGTACAAAATAAGAGTATAATAATTACTTTTTATTTTTAAAATACTTTATTATCAAAATAATTTAAATAATATTTATTTATTCGCTTTAAAGAAGTTTTTGAATAAAACAAATTTATCGAAATTAATATTTGATTTTTTATTATACATAAAAATTTAAAATAATATTGTAATAATATATTTTAATTTATTTGAATAACATAGCATTTAAATTTAAATATTAGCTAAAATTTAATTATTAGTTATATTTTGCATTTGAATTGTTTCATAAGTATTGTTAGTTTTGCCTAAAAAGGAAATAATCGTTTAAAAGTTTTGCAAAAATTCTTGTTAAACCAAAAGTAGATTAAGAATTAAAATAAGCATCCAGACATAATCGTCAAATATGCCAGCGCAAATACGGTTGTAGTATAGCTTGAATTGTAAAAATGTCAATGATACTGTTTTTGAAATATAATTAATTAACAATATATACAATTATTGATATTTAAAACATTAAATTATACCAAAAAATAAGCATTAATTGGAATCCAGGACAGAGTAAACGCCAACAATATTGACATGAGCAATTTATAAATTTTAACTCTAACTATATTTTCTACATCACAATTATTTGGCTTTAAGAGCTCAGATATAACCTGGCTTCTTTTTATTTTCATGTAAACTTTAACATAACAAAATAAGATTATAACAAAAGCTGTCAAATATTGTATTATTTTAGAAATATTTAAAATATCAGTAGCTTGGTTGTTTTTAAAATTATTAACTGCTAAAATTAAGCTGTAACAAATTGCCATTATGACCGACAACAAATTAATCATTCGATTTAAAACAATACAAATTTTTCTCTTCATTAGACTGCTATTCGGATATATTGTTAAGAAATATCGTTGAATAGCAATTGATATCAGAATTATTGCATTTATGTTTACCGATATAACTGTAAATAAAATATTAATTGCAATTAAATCTAAAATCATATACATCTAAACAAACATATTTAAAAATTTTACCATTAAAAAATTTGCTTAAATAATAAATGTCAATTATTTCAATATCCCATTCTTTCCATAAATACCAGAATTCAATAAATAAATTAATTGGTACTTGGTAAAAGCAAAATATTATTTGATTAATTGCAAGTAAAGTAATCGAAATGTTAGCCATTGTTTGCAAAGTTGAATTACGTAGCACTGCATAACATACAAATGCATTGCCGCTTACACTAGATATAAAAATTAAGATATACAAACATACAAATAGTAACGTGGTTGAATTATCTATTATAACCGATTTAAATGTCAAGACATTTGGCTTAAAATATATATATATAATATTGTTATTCTTTGTATGGTAGTTTAACGCCATTATTATCGTCCATGTAAAAAGTCTTAATTAATCAAATTTAATCAATTTTAAATACAAAATATTTAATTATAAATGCCCATAATTATAAACAAGTACATTATATATTTTTAAAAATACATTTTTTAATGATATAGTTTTAATAATATATTTTAATAATTATAAAATTATTTTGTATTAATTATTAGTGTAAGTGTTATTTTGTTTGAATTATTTTTGTTTACTTATTAATTTTAGAGAAATTAATTGTTACTAATAAGTTATTAGTTTTTAATTATTGGATTATTTGTTTTTAACATTGTGTTTATTAATTAAAAATGTACTTAAAATATTTTAAATTTTTATTTAATCAGTTTTTTAAATAGATTGTTTGTTTAACACATATACTTAGACCTGTTAAAAACTGGTACGCATATCAATTTATACAGACGTTGTTTGTAATATTACATTTGCTTTTAACTACGTGTTTGAAACTATTATTTTATTCAAATTATTTATATCTTATAAATAGCAATAAAAAGTTTATATATTTATTAATTTAGTAAAGTTTGGTTAAAGTTTTAGTTGCAATATGTTTTAGAGTTTAAGAAGTGTTTATTGACATAAAGCTATTTATTAAACAAAAAAAAAATCAGTGTATATGCACTGTTCTAATGCTGACCGAATATGACACTGCAGTTATTCCTTTTATGTCTATTAATATAAAATTAAAAATTAAAAAATAGTAATCAAATTTTTGAATCAGTTCATTGCATAACTTTATTATATAGCACAGTTCTTACACCTAGTACAACTTTTAGTTAAAATTTTGAGTGCAAAATCTAAACTTTTAACAGGTCTACATATACTTATTAATACATGTTAGTTACAATGTTTAGCTATTAATAAATAAACTTTATATACAAACAAACTTTTGAAATCAATTAAAAAATATATAAAATGAGATAAAAAACTAAAACTTATCGAAACAATAGATACAATTATTTGGAATTCGTGTCAGAACTCAAATCCAAATCGATTTGAATAACTCTGTCGTTGTCTGACATTAAATTGGTTTGGGTTAGGGTTTGACTGCATTTACGGTTTTGTCTTTGACTTTGCGTTCACTCTATAGCCATCGAATCGATGAATGAATACCTTTCAATCGAAACAACGACTGTTTTCGCAGTTTTCAGATCTTCGCTGACATTCGACTTTAGATCGAATTCATTATCTCTTTTGTTGTCGACTTTCAATGCCATGAATTGAATCGCAATTCGATTCAATTGAGTCGTTCAACAACTTATTTAAACTGAAGTTCTTTTTAAAACTCGAATTTAATTTGAGTTTTGATTCGAAAACATGTGAATCGAATCGACTTTCAAAAAGAATGGAGTCAACCGAACGGTTAAAGAGTTTTCTATTTATTCGATTACGAGTATCAATGGCTTGCAGTGAAGTGACGCCAGTCTTGACCTCCAATTCAAACCAGTTTTGAGTCGAATCTGTTTTTCGAAACTTTTTCTTCGAGTGAAATGCATTTAATAACAAACTTTTTGTTGTTTTAATTTCAACATCACTTGGATTCCATTCGTTTGTAGCTTAAGTCATAGTTGAGTCAAAGGTCAGATTCTTATAAGAGGTGAGAGATTTTTATCCATAAGTCTGAAGTCAAATGTTTTGAACAATTTTCGGGACATTTCAGAGCTAATCGGAAAACTTATCATTAGTTTTATAAATCTTTTTTTTTATTCGTTTCTTATCTAATCTCTTATTGAATTGATTTTTTTTATTTGAATGACTTTTGTGTTTGAGTTTTCAAAATTTAGTTCTTATTTCTTAATCTTTTTCTATTGTTCGGATTAGGATTAGTCGTATTAATGCTTTTATTTTTGATTCCAGTACTAATACTCTTATTCTTATTGTTATTCTTATCGAATATTTTAATTGAATTTGAGCTCAAAATCTAACTCTTATTCAAAACCGTTTGACTCGAATTGGAAACAAATTGTCGATCAATTCTATCCATTAGTCTTAACAAAAAATTTGATTTCAACGAAACAAATGAAATATTCTTCAGATCTTTGTTTGGAATGCACTTTAAATAACGCAAAAATCGAACTTTTTTCCGGTTCCGTCGGTTCAAGTTCCGGAACTCGAGACTCATTTTTGAACTTTTCTTTGATTTTATCATTTGTTTCAATTGTCAGACGTTTTACAATGATTTATGTTTTGATATTTCCCAGGATTTGAATCAAACTCTCGTTTAGATTATCCGATGAACTCATTTTCAAACTTTATACAAAATTATTCTACAATTGATTTTAACGACAATTAAAATCTAAACCTATCAATTGAATCACATTTTATTAATCGTAATAAATAAAATAAAATATTTATTTGTAGTTAATATTGAAATTATATTTATTTTTAATACATTTAACTATCGTTTTCTAAAATTAATATTATATTAATCAATAATTAAAATTATTTTGCAATAAATCACACATTTCTTAATATCTGATGACAGAAGAGAATTAGTTTACAACAGTCATACCTAAATATTTTAAAAGAGAGAACAATTGGTTTGGGTTCGACGATAAGCCATAAAATCGACAAATATTGCGATAAAAAGTAGAGTCAATACCGGAATCACTAGAATATAAGACATTGTTTTAGTATTGACGGACGACTACTCAGCCTTTTTCAGACAACACATTTGATTATAAGTTATGTCCTATTATTGAATATAAATAATTATAATGTTTGAAAATATTTAAATTATTAAAAAAAATTTACCTCAAGATTATTCAAAGGTTTAATAATTGATTTTCTATAATCGTTTATATCTAAGATATATAAAACTAGTACAACAGCGCCCCCTATTTCCACTCTTAATTCAATTTATTTAAAAACTGTTTTAAAGTTTAATATTTTTATACAGTATCATAACCTTTGAATCGTAACTTATGATTCATAGGTTATGATGAGGGCATTATTTGATTTTAAACTTTCAATAAGTTATTGCATCATCAGTTGAAATATCGGTTGACTCGTTCACTGACACAAATAAATAAATAAAAAAATAAATAAAAAAATAAATATTATCAAAATATACTATTAAATATTCGTTTTCTTTAGACTGAATGCAACCAAATGTAGATTAAGTAATAATTCGAAATTATTCTTAAATACTGCGAATTCGACAATTAAATTAAATCTATATTTATATATATAAAGAGATTAATTATTCGATAAATTTGCCTTGCAATATAAATAAACATTATAATGATTAAATGTTATAAGTATGCCGTAGGGTATGACCAGTATGACTGCTAACAACCATATGATTAGATTTAAACCAATACAAAATTTTCTCTTTATTTGACTACTATTTGGATATAATGTTACAAAATATCGTTGAATAGCAACTGAGATCAAAGTCATTCCAATTATGTAGTCCAAAAAATTACTTAAATTACAAAATATTAATCCAGAATTCTTTTCCCTTGAATTAAACCATAAGAAGGGTATAGAAGTGATGGGTATTTCGTAAACGCAAAACAATATTTGATTGAATGAGAGGAAAACAATTGAAATATTGGACATCGTTTGCAATGTTGAGTAACGCAGCACTACATAACATACCAGTGAATTGCCGCTCATTCCAATTACAAAAATACAAATGTACACGCAAGAAAATATTATTTTCAACGCTGGTGAATTTTCTACCATATTGGGCTCAAATTTTGGAGCTGATTGAAAATTCTATAAAACATTTCTGAAAAGTAATAAATGCATGTTAAATTTAAAATTTTTTAAAATTAATTTAATTAAAATAAAATCAAATATAATATAACAAAATTTATTTAATTTAATTTTAAATTTTAGCTTTATATAACAAAATAAAATACAGTATATTTTGTTTTTTTAAAAATTTACTAGGCAAAGTATTAGAAATATTGTAATTAAGCACGTTTTGATCTAATTGAGTTATTAGCTAGTTGATAAATGTTATTTTTATAACATTTTATTTATTTATTTTGCTAAAATATTAATTTGTTTTTATATTGTTGAGTTAAGAAAATTTAATTAAATATTTTTTGTTAAATAAATATATAAAAATTTGCAATTAAATATTTAAAATATAATCAAAATAATTTTATTTTATAATAAAAATTGTTTTTATACTTCAAATATCTTTATAGTTAATACATGTTATTAGAATTAAATTATGTACTTAATTATTAAACAAAAACATACTTTTACAAATGTTTAGCATTCAATCTATTAAAAACGACTATTCAAAATAATTAATTAAATTTTTGCAAAAGTTTACTTTTATTTATTACTTTTATGCTGCGCACGATCAAATCACTTATTGCATTTAAAATGCAATTAAGCATTTCTTTAGTTTTTAATTTAATAACAATAGCCAGAAATCTACAATATTTTATTTTAAAAATATTTAATATATCTGTAATTACCTTTTATAAATAAATTTAATTAGTAAAAGGAGTTGGCAGAAATATAAATTATTTTAGTAAATATATAATTATTAAAAATTTGTATATTATTTTTTAATTAAAAAATGTCCTTTATCTTATATTTAATATAACAAATAAAATTGTTGCATTTAAAAACATAAAACTTTTATTGTACATGAATGTTTTTGTATACTGCATTTAATGAAAATAAAATGTTAAATCTATTAATATTACATAATTTTTTAGTTAACAAACTATTAATATATTAATAATATATCTTGCATCATTAACATGTAATTTAATTTTTTATTTAAATAGATTTGCTATCAACAATTTTAGTTTTAAATAAAAATTTATTTTAATAATATTAATAATTTTGCAAACAGTAATAATTTATTTATTATAACTATATATATTAGTAAGATGAATTTAAAGTATTGTATTAGATATAGTAAAAACCAAAGTTTAAAATTTTCTAATAATATTCTAAATAATCGAAGTATTGAAATTGTGCCATTTTTAATTCATCCTTATATTAATGTTATGTAAGTGTTTGTAAATTAAATTATTTACAAATATATTATGTTTTTATATTTATTATTTTTTTGTTTTTGTAAAAATAATTATAATTTTATAAATAATAAAATATTAAAATATTAATTAATAGTGTCTTAGAATCAAACAATCACAACACAATTTTCAATATATGTGGATTATTATTAATGTTAATCATTGAGTTTGCTAAATTTTATAAATCTCAGTAAGTTTACTTTGTTAATTAATTTAATTAATTAAATAACTAATAAAAATAAATAATTATTAATTAAAAATTGATAAAATAGAATAAAAATCCGAATAATATCGATACAAAATAAAAATATTATAAACAATTTAATCGAAAACCCTCCAGATATATTTGTTGCGCCAGCATTAGCAAGTCAAATTGTTAAGTACACGCCAATGCTGGCTAATTTAAATATTACGTTTAAAATCTCAGATTGTATTGATTTCATTGAAATGGCTATTTTGGCCAAGACTACTATGGGTGATCTACCGATGTTTGCATACTTTCGATGCTTTCGACTAAACGTTTGGATTCTTATAATTATTTCAATTTTTGTTTTATCTCTTATCTCATCATTAATACAGTTTTCAAATATTTATCAATTTATTAAATATTTTGAAAATTATTTTTATAATTATTTAATCTTATTATTTACAAGATCATTTCAAAAATTTACATTAAATTCAAAGAAAAAATTAATCTTATATTTTTGGTTATTTTCAATTACGATACTTTCCATAAAGTTTACAATATATTTATTGGAATATATGGTTAGACCTCTTCCTGTAATTAAAATCGATTCATTGGAACAGTTGTCGAAACGAAGAGATATGAAAATCAATGTCAGATTTGATAGTTCTTTGGCTAAGTTTGCCGAACAGTTTAATTCAGAATTAGCAAAAAATATTAAAACACAATTAGAGCCCTATTTTGTTTACTATGACAAAAAATTTCAAAAAAAATTAATATCAGGTCTAAGGGGTGGTTCGATGGCTTATATAAACAAAAAACTAACGATTATTTTTGACGTAATTGAAATAACAAAAAAGGAAAAAATTGGTGTAAATGAGAACAAATTAACCGAAATATTGCATATTTCTAAAGAAAGTATTGAAATTAATCCATATTTTCTGATTATTAATAAGAAAACAAATAAACAAGCTTGGATTATTTTTAATCGAGTGTAAGTTATTTTATTATTCAATATTTTATTGTACAGTTTTGCTTTTAAAATTAATAAATAATATTTTTTTGTATTTATTTATTGATTATTCTTAGAATTGTATTATTACGCGAATCCGGTTTATACTCTCAATGGATGAAAGATATTCTCAATTATAATCGAAAAAGTATTGGAAAACTCATTCAGAAAACAGTTAATCCAATCGTTGAATACAATACACTCTTAATGACTGATTTGTTTGATTTGTTTTATTTATTATGTTTTGGAATAATGTTTGCTATTATTATATTTATTATTGAATTATATAAATATCTGGTTAATCTTGTTCAAATGTTATTCATCATTTTATATGTATGTAATTATGATATTATTAATTTATAAAAACCGATTAGATTTTAAAAAAATAAGTATCAATTCACAAAATATCATTTTTGTTGTGAATAAAAATTTCATTCCATTGCAGATGTTGTATTTATTCAGGCATGCTGATGTAGTAGTCAAGGAGTCCGACTGGAGTTATTTCTAACTTAATTAACTAATTGTGGTTTCAAACTACATCCAAACTAATTAATTCGTTTAGCAAGTTTAATAAGGTTGAGGGGGGAATGGTGCAAAACGATCACGGGCTGGTTATTAAGAAAAGTTTATTGAGATCGTACGAGGGGTTTAGCTACAAACTACGTATGCTGAGTGTTTAAGTTTGTGCTCTATTGTTAGAACTGACCAATATTCAGAGTTAGCATATCTGACGGTGAAGTGTGAAGTGACGACCTCAGGTTAAAATCTCAGGTTGTGTAGAGAGAAAGCCATCGGGCGTGCTAAAAAAAATGTTGTTGTTTGGATCCAATCCATTCGAATCAGCACTTTCTGCTAATAATGATCACCTGAATTGTTGTATTTGTAGACCAGTAGAGCATAATTAATGAATTGAACAAAAAATAGCAGTGAGTGAATATGAAAATACCCGATATTCCGGTGTTCTCACATACCCTATAAACACACAAATTTTATTATAAATAGATAAATTTTTTGCGTTTCTGGCAAAATTTCTTTAATGTTACCATCTGGTTTTTTAGCCAAATTTGTTGGAAAATTTCTTCCTTGATTTCTCTAAATAGATATACTTTCTCGACCTCTGAGAAACACCCATTTTAAAATAATTTACTTGACTGGCGTTATTCATTTATAATTAATCATTTGTACTTTAAATAAGGTAAACTAACACAAAATAAGAATATAATAATTACTTTTTATTTTATAAATACTTTATTAACAAAATAATTTAAATAATATTCATTTAATCACTTTAAATAATTTTTTGAATAAAACAAATTTAGTTAAATTAATATTTAAATTTTATCATACATATAAATTTAAACTAATATTTTAATAATATATTTAGTAGCATTTATATTAAAATATTAGCTAAGATTTAATTATTAGTTATATTTTGTATTTGAATTGTTTCAGAAGTATTGTTAGTATTCCCTAAAAAGGGAAATAATTGTTTAAGAGTTTTGCGAAAATTCTTGTTAAACCAAAAATAAGTTAAAAAATAAAATAAGCAACCAGACATAATCGTCAAATGTGCCAGCACAAATACGGTTGTAGTATAGCTTGAATTGTAAAAATGTCGATGATACTGTGTTTAAAATATAATTAATTTACAATATATACAATTAATGATATTTAAGACATTAAATTATACCAAAAAATAAGTATTAATTGGAATCCAGGACAGAGTAAACGCCAACAATATTGACATGAGCAATTTATAAATTCTAACTGTAACTATATTTTCTACATCACAATTATTTGGCTCTAAGCGTTCAGATAGAACCTGGCTTCTTTTCATTTTCATGTAAACTTTAACATAACAGAATAAGATTATAACAAATGCTGTTAAATATTGTATTATTTTAGAAATATCTAAAATATCAGTAGCTTGGTTGTTTTTAAAATTACTAACTGCTAAAATTAAGCTGTAACAAATTGCCATTATGACTGACAACAAACTTATCATTCGATTTAAAACAATACAAATTTTTCTCTTCAATTGATTGTTATTCGGAGATATTGTTATGAAATATCGTTGAATAGCGATTGATATCAGAATTATTGCGTTTATGTTTACCGATATAACTGTAAATAAAATATTATTTGCAATTAAATCTAAAATCATATACAGTCAGGATCATTTGTATGTGACCAAAAGCCAGGTAGTAGAAAAAGCCGCACTCCAGACCAAATCACTTTACGGCTATGTAAGTCCGCCATTAAAATTTAATTAGCTGATATTTTGCAATTCAAAATGTAAATTTAAAAATGTACATCTAATAATAACTAAGTTAAACAATAAAGATATGCTTTTTACAAGTTAAATTAATAAAAAATTA
>JAQFXP010003369.1:0-12682 GCA_034693685.1 Belba bartosi | reverse complement strand
TCGTGTCCAATAGGTCCTCATATGTGGTCCGGTGCCAGAGATGCGATCCTTACGGTCCGGAAACGCATTGAAGCGCCGCTCAGAACACAATTTACCGAAACTTATAAATTGAGTCAAACCAATCTCTTTGAGTTTAAATGTTTAACATTTATTGCATTTATTTGTTTTCTTGTTTTATCTTACTTTTGGATACTGTAAAAGATTGTGACATTTAGATAATCTTATTACAATTTAAACTGGCTGGTTTTGATATTTTTTGGGTTGTTATTTTTTTAATTAAATTTAATATTTATTTAATTTCGTTTTTTTTGCAAAACATCTTGTTTAAATTATTTATATAACGAACTAAACTTCTAAGCGGTATTTAGTGTGTACAGCTGGATTTCCTATCTTAATTTAATCGCTAATAGTGTTTTTATATAGTACGTTTTAAAAAATACCCTATCTCTTTTTAATAGTCAAATCAAAATAAGAAATTCATCAATACATAAGCACATTATATACTGCTTTAATATATTTAATATTGAAAGTTGTAAAATTTGTGTTTATTAAATTTTAAAACTAATTTTTTTTAATATGTAAACTTGGAAAAATGTAGAAATGTTTACATTTTATTGAATTTTTGTTAAACAATTTTGATATTAATAAATAACAAAATAAACATTTAAAAACTTTTTAATTAAAATACAATATTACATAATTTAAAATTAATTTTTTAGAGATAAAATTTATTCAAATTCAATACAAACAAGTTAAATTCAATTATAATATTATTATTATTTTAGATTTAAGCTGGTGCGATCGACGAGGCTTGACTTTTTTCTATACACTCATAGTGTTTTATTTCTACATCCTCACAAGCTTAAATAAAAAAACAAACATTAAATAACATAATAATTAAAAAAGATTAACAAGTTCAAAAAAAATAAAAATAAATATTTGTCATTATATAATGTATATATATGATTTTTATTTATATAAATGTATAAAGCTAAAATAAGTAAAATATTTCAAAAACATACCCATATCTTTAAGCGAGAACGAGCGCACCGGGTTAACAAAATCGGTTACGACCTTAACCTTGAAACATTTGTTGTATAGCTTCTCAATCTCCGGACAGTCATCTTTGATGGTCGTAGTCTCCGGTGCCTGAGTGGTAGTGGTCGTAGTAGTGGTAGTTGTAGTGGTAGTCGTCGTTTCAATAATTGCTTCGGTTGTCGGTTCTGTCACTAAAACTGTTGTCTGTGTTGTCGGTATTGTAGGAATACCGCAGTGTTCCTGATTGCGTTTGACGTTTTGGCAAAATTCGCTCTTGCTCATTACTTAAATGCAATTTTAAATATTTATAATTATATTTAAATTAATAAATTATGTAGAATTGTTAAAAATTATAATTATATCTAGTTCAATTAATATATTATTAAATTAGTTAAAATATTAAATATATACTGTACTGCAAACAAATTTTGTGTTTAACTTTGCTAGTTAAAAATTTATTTATTAAATGTTAATATGTTTGTTAAAAACTTACATGGTGCTTTGTCCGACTTGCTTTGTGTCTTGTCGTTGTTTAGAAAACATAATGTATAGAAATATTCATTTTGTTTGCAGTCAATTGGCTTTCGAGTTCGTTCTGGTGATAAGACTTGCTCTTGCTCTTCCGGCTCTTTCTCCTCTTCGGGAAAACAATTATTGTATACGCGTTCAACTTTGTTGCAATATTCTTTGTTATATTTGTCTAGATCAATTTGATAAAAACAAAATAAAAATTTAGCTAGTTAAATTAAAAGATTTTCAACCAATGGATATGTGTTTACCTGGATTTGGGTTATTGAGTCGATTGGGTCGATTTGGCCGATTTAGTCGATGTGATTTAATTATTTTATTCATATCTAGATCATTTATTCTGTCAACATCATCTGGATAAAAACATTTCAAAAATTCCTCCTTAGAATTGCTACAATCAAGCTTAACTGGCTTTTCGCAGCCAGCTGGCTTGATACAATTCTCATTGATATCCTTAATTTGGTCTAATCTACGTCTAACCCAATCGTTGTCTATGTCTAAATCGGACATAACGTCATTAGAATGAGGCCTTCTGTGCCGCTCGACAGATGGGCCAACTCCTTCGTCCTCGGGCACTGGATGGGATTGTGGATGTGTGCGCACATTATCGCAAAAGTCACAGATTGTTGCAAATCCTTTCTTTCGTAATTGTTTAATAATAAATGTTTTAATTCGTTTAATAAAAGAACTTTTGGTTATTCCATATCTTCGAAATATATCCTCGAACTCTATATCGATGTGTTCAACAAATTTACCATTCTCAACCTCCACATCGATGTGCTCTTTAACTTTTTCAATTTCATCTTGTTCTATTTTGTAAGATTAAATATTTAATTTAAAATATAATTATTTAAAATATAATTTCTAATAATGTATAAATATCGAGGTTATCAAGGGTTCAATTATGCGGTCGTTTTTTAGAGTACATTTATAAAAAAAACAATATATTTGCACAAACCCGCAAGTAACATTGCAAATATTATTATTTATTTAATAAACAAATTTAAATTAAAATTAATTTAATATTACCTGATCGATGACTTCTGCCCTTGCGTCTATGTTTATTATTTGACGATAGAATGTGACCCAATTTATCATCAAATTCATTATCAATATGATCTCTAATTTTATCAACTAAATCCGAATCTAGGTTATATTTTTTTATTAATTTTTTATTTTAGATTAATAAGATTACTAATGTTAGTACCATGGCCGCCTATTGGTCTAGATGGCCCTGATCCATGAATACGACCTGGTCTGGTATGCCTGTTATTTGATATAGGAAGGTGATTTAATTTATTATTAAATTCATCATCAATATGCTGATCAATTTTATCAACCAAATCTGGATCTATTAATAGATTACATTTTATAAATTAATTTTTATTCTACAGTTATTTGAGTTTATTACTGATTGGACCAGCCACGCGTACTGGCCTAGATGTATCGTGGAAGTCATTATCTATGTCAGCTTTAATTTGCCCGACAAGATTTGGATCTAGTTGAATTTATTCAATAATGTTTTTAATGCAATATAAATAAATATTAAGAATTTAAACAAGCTATTATTTAATTGTTTATTTACAAATATCAATACAATGCAATATATTTGCAACTTGAAAGCAAGTTATCTTGCATTTATTAATTTTTGTTCAACAAAAAAAATTAACCAACACGTTTAAACTCTTAAGGTTTAGAAATGATAAGTTTAAGTTACTTTTAATACTGCCCGATCCATGAAAACCGCTCTTGGGTGTTTGTCCAATATGTGGCGACAAAATGTGATTTAATTTATCATTAAATTCATTATCAATATGATCTTTCACTTTATCAACTAAATCTGGATCTAGATTATATTTCAAAAATTAAATTTTATTTTAGAATTATAATTATAATATAAGTAATGTTTGTACCATGCACGCCTACTGGCCTAGATGAACCTGATACATGAATACCACCCGGTCTGTTATGTCTATTATTAGGTATAGGAATGTGATTTAATTTATCATTGTATTCATCATCAATATGTCGATCAATTTTATCAACCAAGTCTGGATCTAGATTATATATTTAAAATTAATTTTTATTTTAGATTTATTTAAGTTTATTACGGTTTGGACCGTGCACACGGCCTGGCCTAGACGTATCGTGGAAATCATTATCTATGTCAGCTTTAATATCGTTAACAAGACCAGATCCTAGATTAATATTATAAATTTAAAATATAGATTTATTTTAATTAAAATAATAAATTAATAAGATTAAATCTATATTAAATTTAAAATTTTTAAATTATTTTTTATGTGAATTTGTTAATTTTGAATTACCACTTGGACCATGCAGACTACCATGCATTCCAAATTGGTTTGATGGATGGTTGAAATCATTATCAATGTCAGCTTTGATACCATTAACAAGACCAGATCCTATATTAAATTTAACAATTTTTAAAGTTAATTTTAGTTTTAAACTATTATTTTTATATTACCACTTGGACCATGCATGCTACCATGTATTCCAAAATGATTTGACGGATGGTTAAAATCATTATTAATGTCATCTCTAATATCATTAACAAGACCAGATCCTATAACAAATTCAAAATATATTATAAATCTAACTTTAATTCTAAATTATTATTTTTAAATTACCGCTTGGACCATGCACACCACCATGCATCCCAAAATGGTTTGATGGATGGTGAAAATCACCCTCAATGTCAGCTTTAATGCCATTAACAAGACCAGATCCTATATCAAATTAAAAATTTTTTAAACTAATTTTATTTGTAAACTATTATTTTTAAATTACCACTTGCGCCTTGCACACCACCATGCATATCACCATGCACACCACCATGCACACCGCCATGCATATCACCATGCATACCACCATGCATATCACCATGCATACCACCATGCATACCACCATGCACACCACCATGCATCCCAAAATGGTTTGATGGATGGCTAAAATCATTATTAATGTCACCTCTAATATCGTTAATAAGACCAGATCCTATATTAGATTAAATTTTAAATGCTGATTTTAATTTTAAATTATTATTTTTAGATTACCGCTTGGACCATGCAAACTACCATGCATACCAAATTGGTTTGACGGATGTTTAAAATCAGTATTAATGTCGGACTTAATGCCATTAACAAGACTAGCACCTAAATTAAATTGAATAATTTTTAATTTAACTGTGTAATTACAATTATTATTTTTATTACCGCCTGAACCATGAGGACTATCCGGCCAAGCTGGCCATGCTGGCCACGCATTTGGTTTTGTGTGCCTGAAATCTGTATCAATATCGCCTTTGATTTGTCCGACAAGATCTAGTGTTTTAATAAATTTTAATTATTTTTAAACAAGTTTAATTATAATTAATATATTTTGTTAATACCTGATCCATAATTTTGTTCTAGTCCTATTTTAAAATTAATATTGATTAAATTAAGTTTAACATGTTAAAACTAATTTTAAGAATATATACTTTTTTATAAAATATATTTTAATATAGAAAATAGCATTTTAAAATTTGTTCAAGCGACAAAATATTAATTCCTAAAATGATTATGTTTTTAATATGTTAATTTATTTTACCTATATGTGAATTATAATCATCGTCTATGGAATTTGGTATGAGATCTGATGGCCGCCGGAAGTTGCCATTATATGCATTACATTTTACAATATCTATAATAAATTTTTATTTAATGTTATTATTTTTAATTTTAATATTTTAAACAAAAATGTACCTGAATTTAGTAAGAAAAATAGAATTCCATTAATTAGGTAATTGGTTTTATATCTATATGTCATTGTTTATTTTTAATGGTTTTTAATATTATTGGAAACCATGTATTTATATAAAATATGGTTTAAGTTATACAGTATTAATATATTTTAGACTAATGATTCTTAGACATTATATTCCATCTATAGTCGAAATTTTAAATATAAATATAATTTATATTTTTAAATATTTAATTAATTAAACTTTAAATATTAGATTATTAAATAAATTTATCGAAAACAAGGTATTTGTTCAAAAATATTTAAATAATTAAAATTTAAAATTTTACAATGTAAATTCTGCAGTATTATTTTAAAATTTAAGCATGTTATTACAAAGTAGTTAGTCTTGTATCTTACTCCAATTTAAAATTATTAAATTTATATTAATATAAGTTTTTCATATACTGTAAATTTAAAGTAAATAAAAATTGTGTTTAGAATACAATATATTTCTCAGCTAACAGACTGATACAATACAATCTATTTAAGAGCAATTTAATTTTTTATTTATATTTCTGTAAATAATAGCCATTCAAAAATATATTTTTTTAGAAAATTAAAAGTTACATTTTTGTCATTATTTGTTCATATATATATTTCCCGAACCGTCACCACACATAGGTTCAAATCAAAGTTAATGTTATACCCGGCAATCAAATATTTACAGTGCTCATTTAAATTGTTTATATTTAAATTAAACGTTAAAAATATTTGTTATTAAGTTTATTTTTAATTTAATATCATTTTGCTGTTTGTATAAATAATTAAAATAAATGATAAAATTTCTTTTATAATCTATTAACAGGTTTAATTTGGCATTGTTTTCACAATGTTTTCATAAGTTTGTATAAGAGGTATAATTTTATTGCATTTTAAGCAATTATTTTTCAAATTTTCAAAATTTGTTAACATTTTCTTAGTTTATAAAGTATTATAATTTTAAATACTGTATAAATAATATAAATATCTTATTATAATCTCTAAAATAAATATAATAATGCAAATTAACAAGCACATTAATAAAGTGCTAAAAACGCCGTAAAAGTGGTCGAAAGCCAATGCTTTGAATTGGTTTTCATTGAATTGATTATTAATCGCAAATAACTTATCGCTGGCTCTCAATACAATCCTTAATTTATGTGCAATAATACCGGTTGTTATGTATTGACTCACTCTTTAAATTTAATAAAACAAAATTAATATTAAATTAATTTAAAAATAATTTTTAAAATTATTTAAAACCTTAAATTCAACAAATGTCTGAACTCATTCATTAACCGTCTATTCGAAGCGATGGTAATCGCAATAAATTCAAAATTTTCGCTCAAATATTTAAATTTAGTATTAATTTCAACATTTTTAGACAAATGTTTCAAAATTTGTTTAATCGGTATTTCGGGCAAAAATATCGCATATTTTCCATTCGATACGCCTTTTATCCATTGGTTGTCAACAAAATAGTCTTTAATATCGATTAAATATTTACTTGATTCTTTCATTTTCATATATAATTTTTTATTTTTTAATCCAATATTATCTAAAAATGGTCTTGGTGTTAAAAGTTTAACATCTGTTGTCAGAAAGTCATCCAAACATTTAATTCTATCAATCGGTGTCTTAACGCTCAGTCTTGCCGTCAATTCACTCGAAAACTCGTTATTTAATATCGAAACGAATGTAACGAAAGATATGATTAATATTATTAATGAATATGAAATCAAAATTTTATTTCTAAAACTTTTTTCTGTAATTAAAATTTTAAAATAATATTTGGGCATAAAAATTAAAAAAATATACCTTGAAATAAAAAAATGTTAATAGATTTGGCAAAATTTTTTAAATCTTTACCACGACTAAATTTATAATTATTTGAGATAATTGTATAAAATAGCGACAAAACAATAAAAACTAAAATAAATGACAACATAATCGCAAACCAGATTCTTGTATCAAAAACATTTAAAAATGCAAACATGTTTAATTTATATTCAATAATTGCCCGGATCAAAATTTTTCGTTTTTCAAAATGAAATGGCGTCGTATAGTCCAGTTGTCTAAATGATTGCCCGTGCAATGGATTGGGTGAAAAGCTTAAATCAAATGCCTAGATGAAATTATTTATTAATTATATTCGAGTTAATCCAATTTAACCCGTATTGTGTTTTGTTTTAAATTAAACATGTAAAATCTAATATTTTATATTTAATGAAAATTTGTTTTAAAACCAACTAATTGTATTAATATTATATTTAGATTTGCTATAATAATATACTGTATATACTGTACAGTACTAATAACCAAAATATTAATAAATTAAATAATTTTTAAAAATAAATTATATATTTTATAATTATTTGAAATAAACTCTATTTTACTAATAAGTTATAACAAACAGCGCGGACTCATAAAATTTAATTTACAAGCACAATTTTTTTTATATATAAAAGTTTATAAGTAGTTACCGGATTTAAGTTTTTTTAGAGTAATTTGAATTTGTAAATGTTAATTCTCTAAAATAAGTTTTGTGCTTTATTTACAAATATTGTTTTAAATTTTATGAAATCTATATAAACATAATATATACCGTAATACCCCACATATAGCGGCATGCCGGTATAAAGTGAGGTTGACCTCATGCCGATATACCTCGAGGTATACCGGCATGCCGGTATAACCGAGGGAAAAACAAGGTTTTTAACACATGAATTACTTTAATTTTAAATTTATTTTACAATTAAAATGCAATAATATATCTTAAAATTAAAATATAATGTGCTATGATATTAAAAATAAACTAAATTAACTAACAAAATTAAATATTTTATATCAAATGTATTAAAAACATTAAATAAGTTAAACAAAAATAAGGAAATTTGCGGAAATACTTTTAATTTTTAAATTTTAGTTCAAAATAAGGCAAAAACAAACGATAAGTTGCATAAAAAGAACTATTATCGATATTTTTCCGGCGGGATTAATTATTCTAGTGTTAGTGCTTCAAACTGGGTTTCCAATAGAGTTCACGAGATTCTGATTCTGAAACTGACTGATTCTGACTCTGATTCTAACTCTGATTCTAAAACTCTTACAAGTTTTGCATACTTTAATGACTTGAATTACGGCAAAACGTCACTGATGCCTGCTGGTCCAATCTGTGTTAGTCCACATGTCTTTGCAATATAAAAAATATATTTAAAAAATACAAAAAATCTCATGAACTCACTTTGAAACCGAGTTTAAAAACTTTCTTATTCTTAGTAGATTGTTCAATAAAAAATTTACGCGAAAATAAGTGGGGGACGGGGGTTAAATTAATTTTTAAAAATTGGAATTTTGGCCAAATTCCCATTGAAATCAAAATTTTGATATTGAATAACTCGAAAACTAAATTTTTTAAAAATATAGTTCCAACGGCAAAAAGGTGTCTTTTAATGAGATCTATAATGCTAGAATAATTAATCCCGCCGGAAAAATATCAATAATAGTTCTTAATTCAGCTATTAAATTTGTATTTAATTATTGGAATTAATTGTAAATACTAATTAAACAAATATTTTATATTAAAAATTTTTCTCGCTTTATACCGGCATGCCGGTAGTGACCTTAAGGCCATTTTGGCAAAAATGGTCATCCTCGCTTATACCGACATGCCGCTATATGTGGGGTATTACGGTAGAAAGAAAAATAAAAATATTTACGTTATTAATATTTTATAGTTTTAAAGTCAAAAATGTTTTTTTTGCTTATTAGATATAGTTCAATAATTGTGTTTTTTGTGATATGAGTTATCTTTAATTTTAGTTATTATTTTTATATTAATTTAATAAAATGGGTGAATTTAATTTATAAATAATTATTTTATTAATTATATATATATTTGTTAAATAAAATAATTGCAAATATTTGTTTTATTTTGCTTTATTATATCAATTTTTCATTGGTAGTTTATTCATAAATATACCTGATTATCCATAAATGGTTTACCTCCAGGTGGTCTATCCATAAATGGTTTATCTCCATGTGGTCTATCCATAAATGGTTTATCTCCAGGTGGTTTATTCGTAAATGGTTTATCTCCATGTGGTCTATCCATAAATGGTTTATCTCCAGGTGGTTTATTTATAAATGGTTTATCTCCAAGTGGTCTATCCATAAATGGTTTATCTCCAGGTGGTTTATTCGTAAATGGTTTATCTCCATGTGGTCTATCCATAAATGGTTTATCTCCAGGTGGTTTATTTATAAATGGTTTATCTCCAAGTGGTCTATCCATAAATGGTTTACCTACAGGTGGTTTATCCATAAATGGTTTATCTGTAAATTTTTATCTAGCTTATAAGCTGTTTCTCCATAATTTACAAATTTATAAAAGATTTACCTTTTAAAAATTTATTTTTAAAATGATGTTCATGCTTAAAGCGTTTAATTAAATAATAGCTAAAATTTAATGACGTTGAAACATATATAAGAAGATAGCTAAGAATTCCAGCACACTCAGTGCCATTTATTTCGATCCATGGATTTTCTGAATTAATTTGCACACTTAAATTTGAATACATAATTAGATATATAAAATTTATTTTTGTGTATTAAATAGTTTAATTCTTATAATTATAATTTATAACAAACAAAAATAACAAATAACAAGCTAGCTACTTTAAATATTAAAAAAGTTTTTTTTTGTGTTTAATATTATGTAATTATTGATTTAAGAATAAATATTTTTTAAGTTAATAAAACAAATTGTTATATTTTGTCTATCACAACTAGAAAAATATCAATTGCAATATAATATACTCAATGCAATTTAATAAATAAATAAAAGAATTTACAGTACAAGTCAAAAGTAATTAGCTAGTGGAAACTATTACAATATAAACAGAATTCAATAAAATTGTATTAAATAAATATTAAATTTAAAAATAGAGCAAAATAAATATATGTAAATATAAAAACAAATTAATACATTTCTTAAAAATTTAAAAACAATTCCTATGCTTAATTTGAGAAACAATCACTAATTTATTTTGATTTAACTTAAACTTATAAATTATAATAATCTATAAACATTTTGAAATAAAATATAAATTATTGTTTTTAGTCTAAATTGCTGTGACGTCACAAATACAGCACTTATGATGTTAAACTAAACTTATTCCAAGATTAACTTGTACTTGTAATACTTTTTAATAGTTAACCACTTTTAACAAGCAATGTATATCAATATTTTGAAATTTATCTAATTTAATAAATAAAACATTATTATAATATTTTATTGATAAATTTAAATAAAATATATAAATTGCAGAATATTTTACAACATCTATTAATAGATTACTTTCCTTTAATTTACTTAATTTATTTTATTTTATATAAATTATATTTTTTTAAAATTATTAATATAAAACAATAATATTTTTTTATTTCAAACATAAATTAATATATTTAAAAAAGTAATAATTTTATTAAATAAATTAGATAAATGCATAAAATTTAAATATTAGAAATATTAAAATTTATACCATATAAATTAGACTAAATTTAAAATTTTAATATTAATAGATAAAATAATTAAATGTTAATGTTTATTGTATTTTGTGTTATTTAACATTTAACATCTTAAAAATAAATTTAAAATGCATAATGTCAAAACATTAGCGTTTAATTTTTAAAAAATTAAATTATTAATGTAAATTTTAAATTAAATTTTTATTTAAATAAATTTATATATTAAATTTTGAAAAAAATTTTATCGTCTTTTTTTTGTATAAATCAACAATATAAATATAAATTTATATTTAATTTAAAATTAGTAACCTAGCTAAAACTGCAAAAATATTATTATTTAATAAACGTTTGAATTTTTACTTAACAATGTTATTTGTATAGACATGTAACTTTATCCAAACATAATCATATCATATTTGCAAGTTTTGCCACGCATAGTAGCATAGTATTTTTTGTAACATTCTGGAGCAGACTTGTTCTTCATATGTGATACTAGTGCTTTAAACTTAATTTAGTTTAAATTATTTTTAACCAATAGTATCATTCATAATAATGTTAACACCAATCTAATATAAATCTCTAATCTAGTCCTAAACTTAAGAGTTCAAGATGTTTGTTAGAATTTTTACTGATTATTCACAAATACCTGTACAAAAAAAATTGGTTCCATAAGTCAATTTGTAAATATGTTGTTTTTAAATGTTGATTAAATAGTTAAAATGCTAACTTAAATTTTGAAATTTTAAGTTTAGAACTCATCTACTTTAATTACATTGTGCTGTATTTTTGTATTTTATTCCGGATGACTCGTTTAAGAACAATTTGAATAAAGACAATCTCGCTTACAAGCAATGGATTTTTTAAGAACATTTTTTAAGTATATTTATATACAGCAGCGATACGCAAAAGATAAGAAATCAAAATGTTTATTAACTTTTATACCATTTGTTAATTATACAGAAACAGTATATCTGCTTGGTCACCCAAAGTCAAGTTTTGGACCATGCAGATATATTGTTTTTGTATGTTTAGCAAGCAGTTAAATTGTTACTCAACTCTTTTGAACTATGAGATGTCGCGTTTCTTTGATATACAGCAGTGAGAGGCAATTAGTAAAGTTCAAAAGTGTTAGTTAGCTCTTTTACTGTTTATTAAACATACAAAAACATGTTATCTGAATAGGCCTCAGATAGGCTTCGCTAGTTTTTGCAAATATATTGTTTTGTATATCTTAATAAACAGTAAAAAAGATAACTAACACCTTTGAACTCTTAATAGTTGCCTCTAATTACAGTATTTAAAATATTTATTATACTGTGCAGTTATTCATATTTAAAAAAGGACACGAATTTTGGTATTAAATAAATTTTTTTGAAAGAATTGTTTGTATATTTTTAATGATTAATTAATATTTGGTTTTGCTATTCAACTTAAAAAAGTAAAACTATTTTATTTTTAAACTTGAATTTATATCAATTATTTTGATTTAAAACAAAAGTTTAAAATACTGAATAAATTAAATGACTAAGTTTTAAATAAATAAAGAAATATTTACTTATATATTCATATAATTCAAGTTTAATATTAATTGTAAAAATTTTAAAATAAAAAACTTTTGTAATTTAGACTTAAAAAGTTTGAATGCGATTATAATTATTATTTTATCTAAAACAAAAGGACTTTTATTGGTATTTTTCCGGCGGGATTAATTATTATAGTATTACAGATCTCATCAAAAGACACCTTTTTGCCGTTGGAACCATATTTTTAAAAAATTTAGTTTTCGAGTTATTTAATATCA